>BCNH02000007.1:9801953-9816025 GCA_001662345.2 Metrosideros polymorpha var. glaberrima | reverse complement strand
CCCCCCCCCCCCCCCTAACCGCGTTTGGCTCGCTCGTGGCCGTCCATAATCTTAATTTTCTTCCATCCACTCCTACACAAACAGAAAGAACACATTGTATCATTAGATTGTGTCAATTCTAATACATTGTATCATTAGATTGTGTCAATTCTAATATTCGAACATATTATTATTTTCTCCGATAATATATATAATGAAAAAAAATTGGACCCAAGAAGACGTAGTGCGCGTCTCCACCCGCCATGCATCCGTCTTTTTCTGACGACTCCTAACGTTGCCTCGAATCCAAATGATGTTGTCCAGTGTTTCTTTACTTCTCAGCCACGTTAGTGTCCAAAGTGCTCCTTTTCTATTATCGTAAGACATTGTCTCTTCATTTATATGAGTTTAAAAGCTTTCTGAATTGGACATTTTAATATGATATTGGGACTAAATACGGTCCCGTTCATTTCTCACGTGCGACCCGCCCTGCTCGTTAAATTTCATGTCGATTGTGCGTGCGAGAGGAGATGTTAAAATATCCCACATCCCTCGCTCACGAGATTTATATACACTAAATGTACACGTGGACTCCCTTTATTAACAAACTTAAGCTTTTGAATTCGAATTTTCAACTTGCTAAACGATTTTTACTTTTTCCATTGATCCCTTCCCTTGATGCTGCTAAACGATATTTACATTTTCCATTGATCCCTTCCCATGATGCTTCTTGCCGTCGATGGATGCCAAAACCCACGTCCAAGGCAAAGCATATCACAAGAAAAGAACAAAGGGTTAATATCAAGAAAAACCTCAAATTGGTATACCGGTGACAAATTTACCCAAAATTAATTTTTTGATCACGAAAAACCCCAAGCTAGTGTATCTGTGACAAATTTATCCTAAACTAGTACACTTGTTACAAATTTATTCTCTGTTACTTTCCATCAAAATTAACTGTCAAATTGCTAAGTTCAATGACACATAACAGTTGACGAGGTATATCAATTTGGGATTTTATCACAGGTATGCTAGTTTGAAATTTTTTGTGGTATTAATTCAATTTAATGAAAACTAACGGAGGGTAAATTTGTCAACCAGTTTGGGTAAATCTATCACAGATGTACAAGTTTGGGATTTTCCGTAGTCAAAAAATTAGTTTTGGATAAATTTGTTATAAATGTACCAGTTTTTGGTTTTTTGTGGTCGAAAAATTAGTTTAAGGTAAATTTGTCATAAGTGTATTAATTTGGGGTTTTTTGTGGTATTAACCTAGAAAGAACAAAAGAAGAAGCACTAACCTATATATAAACATGGTTGTGATAATCAAAGTTCATGTTTTAACCTCTGTTTTTTCTACACAAAGAAAGCTAAAAACCATCTCTCAACATGCCCTCTTTCGGATTCATCACCGAAATGTGTCGTCTCAAATCGATACGAGAGAACGCGATCGGCGTTGCATTGGCTCTGGGCGCGATTCTGATTCCTGGTGGATTCTACCTTCTCAAGAGGAGCAGATCGAAAGGTTCGTGGAGAAATCTCTTTTTTTTTTTTTGGGAGGGGTCGTTTTCTTATCAGCATCCTAGTAAAATCTATATGGATGAGCTACGACATTTGACTTATTAAAAATCCGAAATTTGCCCATTTTGCCACGCGGTGCTTGAGCTATTATAGCTTTGCTACTGTCTCGGTTTCTCGTTTTAGGGTTTGGCCATCGTTCGGTGGATGCTCCTAATTAGAATTTCGGACAATGGCATAAAGAAAGGGGAAAATTTGATGGCACCTTTCTGGGGTTTTGACCGAAATACGTAGACAAGACATTGTTTCTTGAATTGGAAGCGAATCGAATGCAGTTCGGCTGACCCTAATGACGTGTTCCTCAATCCAAGCAGAGAGGAAACAATTTGATTCTAAATTTCCAATTGATTCTTGCGAACTTCATGTATCGAGATGGATCGGTGTGGTTTGACGGTCTTTTTCCCGGCCTCCACAGCATTCGAGTATACCCTCACTGATTTAACGCCTTTCGCGCGTCGTCGTGGATCTCGTGGAAATGACCCGATTCGACCGTCTTCTCGTGCTGATTTTAATGCATGCTTCGGGATTCTTGTATGGTTTTCATTAAGGCTGCCTGGACCCCAAGAAGTTCAAGGAATTCAGACTCATCAAGAAGACCTGGATCAGCCCTGATTCCGCAAGATTCAGATTCGCTCTTCCCACGCCCACTTCAGTCCTGGGACTTCCCGTGGGACATCACATAGTTTGCAAGTACATAATATCAAGAACTTCTCCAAAAATAATAGTTATGTATTCATTAAATTAGAATAGAAGTGCAATTACCGTTTTTGCTAATCTGATTTGCGCCTGAGCAGAGGAAAGGATGGAGATGGCAAAGAAGTTATCAGGCCGTACACTCCCATCACTTTGGACTCCGATCTTGGTTACTTTGAATTGGTGGTGAAGGTACATATATCTTCATTAGAATAATCGTTAATTAAACTATGTTAATCTACTATTATTGCAAAAAAAAAAAATTGTGATATGATAAAGGTTATGATGGGTTGTATCTGCCTATCTGGTGAATGCTCTTAGATGTACCCAAAAGGGAGGATGTCTCACCATTTCAGAGAGATGCGTGAAGGTGACTACCTCCCTGTTAAAGGACCACAGGTACCAATCAGTTCTATAATGCATTAAATAGTTAGAGTTACAGATGATATGTCACATGCTGCTGGCTAAGCTAGCGGCTTCCAATTTGATCTGAACTTGGGCCTAGCTGCCTATGGGCTTGCCCCGGGCCGAACGGGCCTGGAGAGTAAACTTTTCGCGGGCCTGGGAAACGATATTCGGCCATGGAGCTAGGGTTAACTTCAAAGCCTGGCTTGATCTAACACGAACTCGACTAATTCCCATTGGTCGGTCTCCGAACCAAAATTGCTACGGGAATTGCATCGTCTAAGCCATCCTATAGATGTACAAACTCTAGATAAAGCAAAGAATAATTTGCTATCTCTCATCTCATCTCTTCTCAAGGGACGATTCAAGTATAAGCCCGGTCGAGCTCGCGCGTTCGGGATGCTTGCCGGAGGCTCTGGCATTACCCCCATGATTCAGGCAATGCTTCCAATATATTCATCACCTCCTGCACAAAAATAATTTTTATATATCTTCCTCTCTCTTTTTTAGTGACATTTTTCTATTTCAAAGCAGCTTATTCATGCGATATTGAAAAACCCAAAAGACAAGACAAAAGTGCACCTCATTTACGCCAATGTTACCGTCGACGACATACTCTTGAAGGTACGTACGTATTTTCTCCTTATTTTTCTCTTTCTGAAATTACAATCGAATTCGTCATCTCTATTCCATTCACGCCACTCTCCCTAATGACTATCAGAGCGGTTTGCGTCCTAACGACTACCTAAATTGTTCGCAGGAAGAACTGGACGCCTTCGCCAAGATATTTCCCAACCGTTTCGAAGTGTACTATGTTCTTAATCAGGTTAGTGGTGGGAATTTTGGGTTTCTTCTTAAATCTTTGAGTTAACACGGCAGATACATAAAAAGCATGTTCATCGAATATCATGCACTGTTTATGCCTTATGCCGGTGTGTCGCCCCGGAAATTAATTTCGCCAGTCGATCGATCTTCGCCATTTTAAATTATCGGCTAAAGATACTTTGTGCGTTATTTTTCAGCCGCCTGAGAATTGGAATGGTGGAGTCGGGTATGTAACGAAGGAGATGATCCAAACCCGCTGCCCACCACCAGCTTCGGATATCCAGGTTAGTCTCTCCGTTCGCTGTGATTCTGCACTTCATCTTATGGAAAGCTTTTCTCCTTAATGAAGCCTTTTCTTTCTTTTTTCTAAATATAGGAATTTAATATTTTTGGCGTTTTAGGATTGAAAAGAGGTGAACAGAAAAAAAAAATTTTGAGTGGGATAAATTTTGGTGCTCTCTGCAATTTGTCTTTTGGTGAATGTTGTCTGCATTTTGGGGAGCTTCAAATTTTTTTTTTTTTATTATTCAAGAAAAGATGCACTTTTTTCACGAATTTGAGAAATCCTTAGTTTTCAAACCAAAGCATGATTCGGTCCATTTAATTTTCTTTTGCTTGTTTATAATTTTGCAGATACTAAGGTGCGGTCCTGAGCCCATGAACAAGGCAATGGCTGCTCATCTGAACGAGCTTGGTTACACGGAAGATATGCAGTTTGAGTTTAATACCCCCTTACATACATATTTAGATAAGGAAATGATCTCATTTCCAAACACATAATAAGAGAAATATAGCATCTAAGAAATTGACAATTTCGATATTCCTATCATTTACTTGCCCATAAATCTAATATTCATTGCTCGATGTGTATTTTCATGATAAATGACCTGTGTAAATTCAATATCCTTGTAAGTTCAAAATCGGGCTTATAATCTTAGTTTCCCAAAAGATGGTAAATGAAAGTTTAACGGGGGTCAACGTTGATGGGTCATGGTGCCGAGGGAGGCCGCTACCTATAAATTTTAAGTATGTATCAAAATTTCCAAATATTATAGTAAAAGCGAGGCCGGACGTTTGTTGAGGGCATTTGTCCACATCGAACGAGCCATAGTCAACGAGTGGTTCGAAACATTTGTTAAATACGCTGAATAAAGAATGCTTAAATTTTCGAAATATCGATTGCATGTCATACGAGTAAAATACTGTATTGAAACGTTGCACATTTTAATTTCTTTTAGTTACTTAACGATATTATGAGAGACTCGTTAATAAACTCTTGTTTCTACAAATTAAAATTGGAAAGGCCGGCCAAATCCGGGTCGACCGGCTGCGGTCCAAATCCGATCCGACCCGCTCATTTTCTATAAAGATGTGAATTTGACATTGAAACGGACGCATTGATATTTATCCAAAAGGGAAGAACTAAAGCCCCCATTGCAAAGACATAATGATCTTAGAGAGGCATTATTGTTAATCGTATCTCTCTAAGTGGGGAGTAAAATGTCAAGAAAGGCGAAAACATCGTCGAATTCTGTGATTAATTGACCGTCGAATAACGAATTATCAGAAATGTTTTTAAATGTCGATATGCACGCCGTTTTGAATTTCGAGGGGAGGATAAGAAAAGGGACGATGGCAAATGTAGGAAAAATATACGAATTAGGGCTTTGGGGAGGATGCAGCAACTTAGAAAAGGACACGGTTTTTCGTTTTGATATTCAATCTAATGAGAAAGTTGGACACTAGAGCCTAAGATTTCCAATGAACCTTATCTATGATTAACTACTCCTACAAATAGGCGTTGATCAGTGTGTAAGCCATATCTTGCTCCGGCGATGGACCTAATAAATAATAAGAATAATTGATTTATCTTTTCACATACGGCGATATGGATAATGTTACCTTAATTATTGACGCGAGAAATTGCTAGTGTTGAAGGATGCTAAGTCGTTGGCAACAACTTATAAGAATGGTTTAGGAGTATAATTTTTTCAAAAATTTATAAGAAATAAATTGTCTTAAATTGGATTAAATATGAAATTTTTTTAACAATATGTGTCAGGTCGGGCATATGTCGCTAAATTGTATTGTATGAAATGGGGTCAAAACGGAATAAATGAATCGATATCGGTCGGACCATTTTCGACCCGACCCGACCCACCCGTTTGACGACTCTAGTTGTTGCTAATCGGTGTTTCTCCCACTTTGTTTGGACTGAGTTTAAACAGAGCGATCGATCGTGACAGGACGAGTGCATCCAAAGAGTTTTCGCCTAAATCTTTATGATTTTCCATGAAGTAAGTCCCGGGTGGAAAAAGCCAATGGCAGCCACCACGACTCTAACCGCGTTTGGCTCGGTCGTAGCCGTCCGTGATCTTAAAATTCTTCCATCCACTCCTACACAAAAAGAAAGAACACATTGTATCATTAGATTGTGTCTATTCTAATATTCGAACATATTATTATTTTCTCCAATAATATATATAATGAAAAAAAAATTGGACCCAAGAAGACGTAGTGCGCGTCTCCACCCGCCATGCATCCGTCTTTTTCTAACCGACTCCTAGCGTTGCCTCGAATCCAAATGATGTTGTCCAGTGTTTCTTTAATTCTCAGCCACGTTATTGTCCGAAGTGCTCCTTTTCTGTTATCGTAAGACATTGCCAATCTATGAAAAATATACTGCTCGTGAAATAATCGCTCTACCTATAAATTTAAGCTTTCTAAGTTGGGCTTTTTAATACGATATCAAGACTAAATACGATCCCGTTCATTTTGCACGTGTGACCCCCTTGCTCGTTAAATTTCACGTGGGTCGTGCATGCGAGAGGGGATGTTAACATATCCCACATCGCTCGCTCACGAGATTTATATACACTAGATGTACATGCGGACTCCCTTCGTTAACAAACTTAAGCTTTTGAATTCAAATTTTCAACATGTTTTACTTTTTCCATTGATCCCTTCCCTTGATGCTTCTTGCCGTCGATGGATGCCAAAACCCACGTCCAAGGCAAAGCATGTCACAAGAAAAGAACAAAAGAAGAAGCACCAACCTACAAACATGGATGTGCTAATCAAAATTCATGTTTTAACCTATGTTTTTTCTGCACAAAGGAGGCCGAAACCATCTCTCAACATGCCCTCCTTCAGATTCATCGTCGAAATGTGTCGTCTTGAATCGATACGAGAGAACGTGATCAGCGTTGCATTGGCTCTGGTCGCGATTCTGATTTCTGGGGGGTTCTACCTTCTCAAGAGGAGCAGATCGAGAGGTCCGTGGAGAAATCTTAGTTTTTCTTTTTTTTGGAGTGGTTGTTTTCTTATCGGCATCCTAATAAAATCTATATGGATGAGCTACGATGTTTGACTTATTAAAAACCCTAAATTTGTCCATTTTGTCACGTGGTGGTTGGGCTATTATAGCTTTGCTATTGTCTCGATTTCTCGTTTTAGGGTTTAGCCATCGATCGGTGGATGCTCCTAATTAGAATTCAGACAATGGCGTAAAGAAAGGGGAAAATTTGATGGCACCTTTCTGGGGTTTTGACCGATATATGTAGACAAGACATTGTTTCTTGAATTGGAAGCGAATCGAATTCAGTTCAGCTGACCCTAACGACGTGTTCCTCAATTTCAAGCAGAGAGGAAACAATTTGATTCTAAATTTCCAATTGATTCTTGCGAACTTCATGTATCGAGACGGATCGGTGTGGTTTGACTGTCTTTTTTCCCGGCCTCCACGGCACTCGAGTATACCCTCACTGAATTAACCCCTTTCGCGCGTCGTTGTGGATCTCGTGGAAATGACCCAATTCCACCGTCTTCTTGTGCCGATTTTAATGCATGCTTCGGGATTCTTGTATGGTTTTCATTAAGGCTGCCTGGACCGCAAGAAGTTCAAGGAGTTCAGACTCATCAAGAAGACCCCGATCAGCCCTAATTCCGCAAGATTCAAATTCGCTCTTCCCACGCCCACTTCGGTCCTGGGACTTCCTGTGGGACAACACATAGTTTGCAGGTACATAATATCAAGAACTTCTCCAAAAATAATAGTTACGTATTCATAAAATTAGAATAGAAGTGCAATTACTGTTTTCATTAATCTGATCTGCGCCCGAGCAGAGGAAAGGATGGAGACGGTGAAGAAGTTATCAGGCCGTACACTCCTATCACTTTGGACTCCGATCTTGGTTACTTTGAATTGGTGGTGAAGGTATATATATATATATATTTTTTTTTTCATTAGAATAATTCATTAATTAAATTATGTTAATCTACTATTATTGCAAAAAAAATTGTTTGTGATTTGATCAAGGTTGTGATGGGTTGTATCTGGCGAATGCTCTTAGATGTACCCAAAAGGAAGGATGTCTCACCACTTCAGAGAGATGCGTGAAGGCGACTACCTCCCTGTTAAAGGACCAATGGTACCAATCAGTTCTATAATGAATTAAAAGTTAAGAGTTATAGATGGCATGTCACATGCTGCTGGCTAAGCTAGCTGCTTCCAATTTATTCTGAACACGGGACTAGCTGCTTATGGGCTCGCCCTGGGCCGAACCGGCCTGGGGAGTAAACTTTTTGCGGGCTCGTGAAACGGTATTCGGCTATGGAGCTAAGGTTAACTTCAAAGCCTGGCTTGGTCTAAGACAGACTCGATGGTTAGGTCCACTAATTATACGGATGACCTAAACATCATATCCCGAGTGAGCTTTCCTTTTGTACCGATGGAGGTGTCTCGGGGACTCTTGACCACCCGACTAATTCCCGTCGGTCAGTCTCTGAACCGAAATTGTTACAAGGATTGTGTCGTCTAAGCCATCCTATAGATGTACAAATTCTAGATAAAGCAAAGAATAATTTGCTATCTCTCATCTCATCTCTTCTCAAGGGACGATTCAAGTATAAGCTCGGTCAGGCTCGCGCGTTTGGGATGCTTGCCGGAGGCTCTGGCATTACCCCCATGTTTCAGGCAATGCTTCTAATATTCTCATCACCTCCTGCACAAAAATATTTTTATATATCTTCCTCTCTCTCTCTCTTTTTGACAGTTTTATATTTCGAAACAGCTTATTCGCGCGATATTGGAAAACCCAAAAGACAAGACGAAAGCGCACCTTATTTATGCCAATGTTACCATCAACGACATACTCTTGAAGGTACGTGCGTATTTCCTCCTCACTTTTCTCTTTCTGGACTTGCAATTGAATTCGTTGCCTATAGTCCATTCACGCCGCTCTTCCTAATGACTATCGGAGAGGTTTGCGTCCTAACGACTTCCTACACTGTTCGCAGGAAGAACTGGACACCTTCGCCAAGAAATTTCCCGACCGTTTCGAAGTGTACCATGTTCTTAATCAGGTCAGTGATGGGAATTTGAGGTGCCTTCTAAATCTTCGCTTTAACACGGCAGGTACATCCAAAGCATGTTCATGCTGGCGTGTCGCCCCGTAAATTAATTTCGCCGATCTTCGTCGTTTTCAATTATCGGCTAAAGATGCTTTATGCGTTATTTTTCAGGCGCCTGAGAATTGGAATGGTGGAGTCGGGTATGTGACGAAGGAGATGATCCGAGCCTGCTGCCCACCACCAGCTTCGGATATCCAGGTTAATCTCTCTGTTCGTTGTGTTTCTGCACTTCATTTTATGGAAAGCTTTTCTTTCTTTTTTCTAAATATAGGAATTTAATATTTTGGCTTTTTAGGAGTGAAAAAAGATGAACAGAAAAAAAAAAATTTGGTGCTCTCTGCAATTTGTCTGCGTTTTGGGGAGCTTCGAATTTTTAATTTTTTTTTATTCTTCAAGAAAAGATGCACTTTTTTCATGAATTTGAGAAATCCTTAGTTTTCGAACTAAAGTACGATTCGGTCCATTTAATTTTTGTTTTGCTTGTTTATAATTTTGCAGATACTAAGGTGCGGTCCTCCGCCCATGAACAAGGCAATGGCTACTCATCTTAACGAGCTTGGTTACACGCAAGATATGCAGTTCGAGTTCTAATCAAGCGAATTCCGCCCGTATAAACATTTAAATAAGGAAATGATTTCATTTCCAAACACTTAACAAGGGAAAGATAACATTTAGAAATTGACAATTTCCTGTCATTAATACTTGCCCGTAAATGTCAATCCAATATTCATTGCTCAATGTGTATTTTCACGATAAATGACCTGTGTAAATTCAATATCTCCATAAATTCAAAATCGAGCTTATAATCTTAGTTTCCGAAAAGATGGTAAATGAAAGTTTACGGGGGTCAAAGCTGATGGGTCATGGTGCCGAGGGAGGCCGATACCTATTAATTTTAAGTATATATCAAAATTTCCAAATAAATTCAAAAGCGAGGTTGGACGTTTGTTGGGGGCATTTGTCCACACCAAACGAGCCATAGTCAACAAGTGGTTTGAAACATTTGTTAAAGACGCTGCACAAAGAATGCTTAAATTTTCGAAATATCGATTGCATATCATATGAGTAAAATTCTGTATTGAGACATTGCACATTTTAATCTATTTTAGTTACTTAACGATATTATGAGAGGTTCGTTAATAAACTCTCTTTTTATAAAGTAAAGGGAAATTTTCAATTAATGGCATGGAGTATTTTCATTTTCTCAAATAAAAACCTGAAGTTGACCTTGTTTCAAATAAATGCATGAAGTGCCATTATTTTTTCAAAAAAGGACTTGACCCTAAGGACATTTTCGTCTCTTCACTTTTCTATTAAATAAAATAAAAATATTAGAAAAAACACAAAAAAAAAAAGCAAGGGCTGGGCAGTAGGCCTTTCCCCGTCATCGGGGCCTCGGCGAGGGTCAGCAACCCTCACCTACTGCAGTCGAGGGCCTGGTTTTGATGCCGCCTCGCGCTTTCTAGAAAAAATCAAAAGCTGTGCGATAAATTTGGTTACTTTACTCTTCTTCCTCTCCTCCCCCTCTTGGGTTCGATTCGATCCGACTCTCTCTCTCTCTCTAATAATGACGACAGCAACAACCATCTCTTTTGTCTCTGTCGCTGCTGATTTCTTCGCCTCTCTTTGTTTCTTTAATCTCTTCTCTGGAGAAATATCGTGGGGAAAGTTATAGAAGTGTCGCCCCTCTTGAGATAAATAAATTTGCAAAGTCTGGTCCGCCTTGTGATATTGCTTCAGAGAAAAAGATAATGAGTTTAATCCCGTCGAAAATCTCAAATGGGAATGGCCATTCTCGAATCACAAAAAATCGCAAATCGGTACGCTCGTGACATGCCCTCCTCCGTTAACTTCTTGTCTGATATCAATGTTAAATTACTCGACATGGACAAAGAAACTGGGGTGATCGGTGTGTGACGATATTCAACATAAATGGGTTTCGTAAACGAAATCATTTTGGGGAAGCCCGGTTTGAAGAAAACGAATTGAGATTGGGAAATCTGCATGCTAATTTTGCCCTAATTAAGAGCTCCCTTACGTTTCAAAAATCTGCTTAAATCCATAATTTTGCACTAACTTTTTTTTTGTAATTGTGGCACTAATGTACCGGTTTAAATTTTTTATCACACGAGAATAGTTTGAAGTAAATATATGACAAGTCTTCCTATTCAAGACAACAAAAATTAATTGAAGATAAATGAGGCAATTGCATATTCATTTGAGATTTTTAGTTATAATAAGTCAAAATTAGAAAAGAGAATTATGAATGTCAATATCTACAGATAGTCAAAGATCTAGGGAGCTCTCTTTGTAAGAAACGGAAATTGTGTATCATGCTTTGCATATGGTTGAACGAACCGTCAAGCTTGAGTGTTGGAATGAAATTGCGTTAGTCAAATTTTGCTAATTCTCCTAGCGTTTCTCCTTGATATGCATGTTTACTTACATATAAAAAACGAGCCTAATGGACTAACTAATCCCAAATTAAACAAATTCAGAAAATAAAATATCATATTTTAAAAGGATTATGTCATCGACACCAACCCCGATTGTTTATGCACGGTATATAATCGGTACTTTGAAAATTAAAGTGCTCGAAATTAAATGTATTTAATGCGTGCCTAGAGACACTCGCTAACATGATTTTTTTTTAATATTAAAACGTAACGAGATGAATATTTAAGGAAAAAACATTATGCGGTTCAATTAAATTCGCAATTTTGTTTGGATTTATGATGAGAGGAAGGTTCCCCCTTGCTGGAGAATCTCTGTCATTGTCTTCTGCTCTCGTACTTATTAAGACGAGGTCCAAGGAATCCTTCCCATTAATACAGGTGTTGCACATAATCTAAATACAAAACAAACTACTTAGGAGGTCGTTCAACTGCCTCGTGTGATTTTGCCTTTTTGGCAACGCGGTTTCGGACCTTAATTTTCTATAAATTCAAAAAAGAAAAAGAAAAAGGAAGATCTATGCTGGAGCAAGTATCAAGTCCTAAAAATACCTACCGTTTATTCCATAATTGAGAAAGAATATATGGCAAAGAATTAGATTGATGACTGCCCCACATAGGGTCGACCTACCTTATTTATGTATCTATTTATTGCTAAGCAAATAGGGCGCCTACTATCATAATTATCCAAACAAAAAATATGGTGAATGACATAGCCGAAAGAAAATACACACATATATATCATATATATACACATATATGGTAAGTGATGAATGAGTTGAAACCCTTAACGTGGATTAGCTATGTAATGACCTCCTCATGATAAAAAAAAATTTAAATTGACACGTCTTTTATTTTATTTTATTTTATTTTCTATTGAAGGGGTATTATACTTTGTCATCGAGGTCATAAGGTGACTAGGATTTATTTATTTTTAAGGGAAAAAGCTACAGAAAATCCCAAACTTGGCCTCTGTGACACATTTACCCCAAATTTATAATTGTGTGACACATTTACCCCCAAAATTTTTCATTTTTTATTTTCACTTTTTTATTAAATAGAATATTTAAAAATATTTTTAAAAAAGAAAAATCCAGACTTAAGCTGTAGGTCCTTGCTGCCGCCAGCCCTATCGTTGGAGAGGGCTGGCGAGGGTCGCTGGGGCCTCGGCGAGGGCCGATGACCCTCACCCAGCTGCGGGCAAGGGTTGCGCGCAGCCCTCCGCCCAGTGCTGGACGAGGCTTGCCAGCTCTCGCCCAGTGCTGGCGGCCCTCGGCGAGGCTGGCCGAGGTCCTCAACAACCTTGGCCAACCTCGCCGAGGGCTACCAGCACAGGGCGAGGGCCAACGAGCCTCGCCCAGCGTTGGGCGAGGGGCCACACACGACCCTCGTCACCGAGCCCTTGCCCGCAGCTGGCGAGGGTCGCTGGCCCTTGCCGAGGCCTTAGCAACAGGGCCGGCGGCGGCAAGGACTTGCCACCCTTGCCCCCGATCCCCCTCCTTTTTTGTTTTTTTTTAATATTTTTGAATATTGTATTTAATAAAAATGTAAAAGATGAAAATGCCGTTAGGTCAGAAAATTTTAGGGATAAATGTGTCACACGGATAAAAATTTTGAATTTTTTATGTCAAAAAAAGAAGTTTGAGGTAAACTTGTCATACTATATAAGTTTGGGATAAGTGTGTCACAGAGGGCAAAGTTTGGGATTTTTGGTGTCACAAAAAAAGTTTGGGATAAATATGTCACAGAGGGCAAAGTTTGGGATTTTTTGTGGCGTTTACCCTATTTTTTAATTGTGTACTTGTTAATCGCGTAATTCTTGTTCGTCCACACTTAATCTAAAATAATGGGTTCTAGAAAGGACGTCATTTTTCACCAATTCCCTTTCTTAATACGCTGTCTAAGATTCATTGAATTTTGGAATTATATAATGTGAATAAAGAATGGTCAATACTCAATAGAGACCCACTCCCCACGTCTGATCTTGATACTAAATATGAGTTTTCTAGATGGTGGTTGACCTTGACTCCAATCATGTGATTTTGGCATTTTTCTATAAAGATGTGAATTTGAGATTGAAACGGACGCATTGATATTTATCCAAAAGGGAAGAACAGAAGTCCCCATTGCAAAGACATAATGATCTTGGAGAGGAGTTTTCATTAATCGCTTCCCTCTAACTGGGGAGTAAAATGTCAGGAAAGGCAAAAACATCGTCGAATTCCGCAATTAATCAACCGTCAAATCACGAATTATCATAAATGTCTTGGAATGCTGATATGCGCACCCTTCTAAACTAGGAGGGTAGGCTAAGAAAGGGAAAATTGCCAAAAAAAGTCTTAAATCTATTGCGATTGTGTCAATTCAGTCATAAACTTTTTTTTTTGCCAGTTCAATCCTAAACCTTTTGCAATTATCCCAGCTCAGTCCATCCGGCAAATTTTGGCCGCGATAAAAAAATGATGATGGTAATTGTAGGAAAAATAGACGAATCAGGGCTTAGGGGAGGATGCGGCAACTTAGAAAGGGACATGACTTCTCGTTTCGATATTCAATCTAATTAGAAAGTTGGACACTAGGGGGGTGAATGGTAACCATTCTACTCTAGAAATCAACTTCTACTCCAGAAGTTGATTTCTGGAGTAGAAATGCGTTTGGAAAAACAAGAAAAAATTTTTACTTTTGGAAAAGAAATAATAATATTTTAATATTTTTTTAAATTTTTAT
>BCNH02000007.1:9777628-9801833 GCA_001662345.2 Metrosideros polymorpha var. glaberrima | reverse complement strand
TAAAATAAAATTTTCGAAAATATTAAACTAATATTTTGGCCGACAGGCGTGCCACGTCATGTCAGTACCGGTTGACCAAATAAATTGAATTAGTATGCAAAATGTTTGGGCGGTCTAGAAGAGAAGCCAGAAGTCATTCTTCTCCAAAGAAGTAAAAAAAAATTACTTTTCTTTTTGGCTTCAAAACTCATTCTAGAGTAGAAAACTCATTCTGGAACAAAAAAAAGAAGTAGTTTTAACAAACGCGTTTCTACTCCAGAAGTGAAAAAGTATTTCAAAAGTAGAAAAGTGAAAATACGTTAACAAACGCATTTCTACTCCAGAATGGTTACCATGCACCCCTAGAACCCTAATGCATGGGTGGAAAAAGCCAATCGCAACCACCGCGACCCTAACCGCGTTTGGCTCGGTCGTGGCCGTCCATAATCTTAAGTTTCTTCCATCCACTCCTACACAAACAGAAAGAACACATTGTGTCATTAGATTGTGTCAATTCTAATATTCGAACATATTATTATTTTCTCCAATAATATATATAATGAAAAAAGATTGGACCCAAGAAGACGTAGTGCGCGCGTCTCCACCCGCCATGCATCCGTCTTTTTCTGACCGACTCCTAACGTTGCCTCGAATCCAAATGATGCTGTCCAGTGTTTCTTTAATTCTCAGCCACGTTAGTGTCCGAAGTGCTCCTTTTCTATTATCATAAGACATTGCCAATTTATGAAAAATACAGTGCTTGTAAAATAATTTCTTCACCTATAAGTTTAAGCTTTCTGAATTGGACCTTTTAATATGATATTGGGACTAAATACGGTCCCATTCATTTCGCACGTGCGACACCCCCTCCTTGTTAAATTTCACGTCGATCGTGCGTGTGAGAGGAGATGTTAAAATATCCCACATAGCTCGCTCACGAGATTTATATACACTAAATGTACACGTGGACTCCCTTCATTAACAAACTTAAGCTTTTGAATTCGAATTTTCAACATGCTAAACGGTTTTTACTTTTTCCATCGATCCCTTCCCTTGATGCTGCTAAACTATTTTTACTTTTTCCATTGATCCCTTCCCTTGATGCTTCTTGCCGTCGATGGATGCCAAAACCCACGTCCAAGGCAAACCATATCACAAGAAAAGAACAAAGGGTTAATATTAAGAAAAACCTCAAATTGATATACCGGTGACAAATTTACCACAAATTAATTTTTTAATCACGAAAAACCCCGAACTAATACATCTGTGATAAATTTATCCTGAACTGGTAAACCTATGACAAATTTATTCTCTGTTAGTTTCAGTCAAATTTAACTGTCAAATTGCTAAGTTTGATGACATGTATCAGTTGACGAGGTACATCAATTTGGGATTTTATCACATGTGTGCTAGTTTGAAATTTTTTGTGGTATTAATTCAATTTAATGAAAACTAACGGAGGGTAAATTTGTTACAAGTCTACCAGTTTGGGGTAAATTTGTCACAGATGTACTAGTTTGGGGTTTTCCGTGGTAAAAAAATTAATTTTGGGTAAATTTATCATAAGTGTACCAGTTTGAGGTTTTTCGTGGTCGAAAAATTAGTTTATGGTGAATTTTTCACGAGTATATCAGTTTGAGATTCTTCGTGGTATTAACCCAGAAAGAATAAAAGAAGAAGTACCAACCTATAAACATGGTTGTGATAATCAAAGTTAATGTTTTAACCTCTGTTTTTTCTACACAAAGAAAGCTAAAAACCATCTCTCAACATGCCCTCTTTTGGATTCATCACCGAAATGTGTCATCTCGAATCGATACAAGAGAACGCAATCGGTGTTGCATTGGCTCTAGGCGCAATTCTGATTCCTAGTGGATTCTACCTTCTCAAGAGGAGCAGATCGAGAGGTGCGTGGAAAAATCTCATTTTTTTTTTTTGGGAGGGGTCGTTTTCTTATCAGCATCCTAGTAAAATCTATATATATGACCTATGATGTTTGACCTATTAAAAATCCTAAATTTGCCCATTTTACCACGCGGTGCTTGAGCTATTATAGCTTTGCTATTGTCTCGATTTCTCGTTTAAGGGTTTAGCCATCGTTCGGTGGATGCTCCTAATTAGAATTTCAGACAATGGCATAAAGAAAGGGGAAAATTTGATGGCACCTTTCTGGGGTTTTGACCGAAATACGTAGACAAGACATTGTTTCTTGAATTGGAAGCGAATCGAATGCAATTCGGCTGACCCTAATGACGTGTTCCTCAATCCAAGCAGAGAGGAAACAATTTGATTCTAATTTTCCAATTGATTCTTGCGAACTTCATGTATCGAGACGGATCGGTGTGGTTTGACAGTCTTTTTCTCAGCCTCCACAGCACTCAAGTATACCCTCACTAATTTAACGTCTTTCGTGGGTCATTGTTGATCTCGTGGAAATGACCCGATTCGACCATCTTCTCGTGCCGATTCTAATGCATCTCCGGGATTCTTGTCTGGTTTCATTAAGGCTGCCTGGACCCCAAGAAGTTCAAGGAGTTCAGACTCATCAAGAAGACCCCGATCAGCCCTGATTCCGCAAGATTCAGATTCGCTCTTCCCACGCCCACTTCGGTCTTGGGACTTCCCGCGGGACAACACATAGTTTGCAGGTACATAATATCAAGAACTTCTCCAAAAATAATAGCTATGTATTCATTAAATTAGAATAGAAGTGCGATTACCGTTTTCGCTAATTTGATCTGTGCCCGAGCAGAGGAAAGGATGGAGACGGTGAAGAAGTTATCAGGCCGTACATTCCCATCACTTTGGACTCCGATCTTGGTTACTTTGAATTGGTGGTGAAGGTATATATATATCTTCATTAGAATAATTCATTAATTAAATTATGTTGATCTACTATTATTGCAAAAAAAAAAAAATTTGTTTGTGATTTGATCAAGGTCGTGATGGGTCGTATCTGGCGAATGCTCTTAGATGTACCCAACAGGAAGGATGTCTCACCACTTCAGAGAGATGCGTGAAGGCGACTACCTCCCTGTTAAAGGACCAATGGTACCAATCAGTTTTATAATGAATTAAAAGTTAAGAGTTATAGATGATATGTCACATGCTGCTGGCTAAGCTAGCTGCTTCCAATTTATTCTGAACATGGGCCTAGCTACCTATGGGCTCGCCCCGGAGAGTAAACTTTTCGTGGGCTCATGAAACGGTATTCGGCTATGGAGGTAGGGTTAACTTCAAAGCCTGGCTCGGTCTAAGACGGACTCGATGATTAGGTCCACTAATTATACGGATGACCTAAACATCATATCCCGAGTGAGCTTTCCTTTTGTACCGATGGAGGTGTCCCAAGGACTCTTGACCACCCGACTAATTCCCGTCGGTTGGTCTCCGAACCGAAATTGTTATGGGGATTGCGTCGTCTAGGCCATCCTGTAGATGTACAAACTCTATATAAAGCAAAGAATAATTTGCTATCTCTCATCTCATCTCAAGGGACCATTCAAGTATAAGCCTGGTCAGGCTCGCGTGTTTGGGATGCTTGCGGGAGGCACTGGCATTACCCCCATGTTTCAGGCAATGCTTCCAATATTCTCATCACCTCGTGCACAAAAATATTTTTATATATCTTCCTCTCTCTCTCTCTCTTTTTTGACAGTTTTATATTTCGAAGCAGCTTATCCGCGCAATATTGGAAAACCCAAAAGACAAGACGAAAGTGCACCTCATTTACGCCAATGTTACCGTCGACGACATACTCTTGAAGGTACGTGCATATTTCCTCCTCACTTTTCTCTTTCTGGACTTGCAGTCGAAATTGTTGCCTATATTCCATTCACGCCACTCTTCCTAATGACTATCGGAGCGGTTTGCGTCCTAACGACTTCCTACACTATTCGCAGGAAGAACTAGACACCTTCACCAAGAAATTTCCTGACCGTTTCGAAGTGTACCATGTTCTTAATCAGGTCAGTGATGGGAATTTCAGGTGCCTTCTAAATCTTCGCTTTAACACGACAGGTACATCCAAAGCATGTTCATGCTGGCGTGTCGCCCCGTAAATTAATTTCGCCGATCTTCGTTGTTTTCAATTATCGGCTAAAGATGCTTTATGCGTTATTTTTCAGGCGCCTGAGAATTGGAATGGTGGAGTCGGGTATGTAACGAAGGAGATGATCCGAGCCCGCTGCCCACCACCAGCTTCGGATATCCAGGTTAATCTCTCTGTTCGCTGTGTTTCTGCGCTTCATTTTATGGAAAGCTTTTTTTTTCTTTTTTTCTAAATATAGGAATTTAATATTTTTGGCTTTTTAGGAGTGAAAAAAGACGAACAGAAAAAAAAAAATGGTGCTCTCTGCAATTTGTCTGCGTTTTGGGGAGCTTCGAATTTTTAATTTTTTTTTATTCTTCAAGAAAAGATGCACTTTTTTCATGAATTTGAGAAATCCTTAGTTTTTGAACTAAAGTACGATTCGGTCCATTTAATTTTTGTTTTGCTTGTTTATAATTTTGCAAATACTAAGGTGCGGTCCTCCGCCCATGAACAAGGCAATGGCTGCTCATCTTAACGAGCTTGGTTACACGCAAGATATGCAGTTTGAGTTCTAATCAGGCGAATTCTGCCCGTATAAACATTTAAATAAGGGAATGATCTCATTTCCAAACACATAACAAGAGAAAGATAACATCTAATAATTGACAATTTTGATATTTCTGTCATTTATACTTGCCCGTAATTGTCAATCCAATATTCATTGCTCAATGTGTATTTTCACGATGAATGACCTGTGTAAATTCAATATCTTCATAAATTCAAAATTGGGCTTATAATCTTAGTTTCCGAAAATACGGTAAATGAAAGTTTACGAGGGTCAAAGTGGATGGGTCATGGTGCCGAGGGAGGCCGATACCTATTAATTTTAAGTATATATCAAAATTTCCAAATATTAAATCGCATGAAGTAAAAGCAAGGCTGGACGTTTGTTGGGGGCATTTGTCCACACCGAATGAGCCATAGTCAACAAGTGGTTCGAAACATTTGTTAAAGACGCTGCATAAAGAATGCCTTGAATTTTCGAAATATCGATTGCATATTAATGAGCAAAATACTGCATTGAGACATTGCACATTTTTCTATGTTTTAGTTACTTGATGATATTATGAGAGGTTCATTAATAAACTCTCATTTTTATAAATTAAGGGAAATTTTCAATTAATGGCATGAAGTGTTTTCATTTTCTCAAATAAGGATTTGAAGTGGACGTTGTTTCAAATAAATGTATGAAGTGTCATTATTTTTTCAAATAAAAACTTGACCTCAATGGTATTTTTGTCTTTTCGCCTTTCTATTAAATAAAATAAAAATATTAGAAAAAACACACAAAAAAAAGGAAGGGCAGGGCGGCTAGCCCTTCCTCGTCGCCGGAGCCTCGGCAAGGGCCGGCAGCCCTCACCCATACCTAGGTGGAGGCCGGTGACCCTCTTTTGCTGTCGACGAGGGCCGGTGACCCCCGCTGGCCTTGGTCGAGCCTCCGCTAGTCATTTTCGGCAACAAGGGAGGTGGCAGCAAGGGCTTGCCGCCCTTGCCTTGTTGTTTTTTTTTTGTGTTTTTAAAATAGTTTTTTATTTTATTTAATAAAAAAAGTGAAATGACGAAAATGCTTGTCAGTTCAGGCTTTTATTTGAAAAAATAATAACAATTTCAGGTTTTTATTTAAAACAACGTTCATTTCAAGCATTTATTTGACATAAGATTCATTTCATATTTTTATTTTAGAAAATAAAGATATTTCAGGTTTTTATTTTTAAAAAATTCTAAATTAAATTTGGAAGGGGGCCAAATCCAGGTCGACCGGCTGCGGTCCAAATCCGATCGGACCCGCTCGTTTTCGAGGACGGCCGAGAGCTGATCATATTCGGACGTCGAGTCCCGTCGCTCTCCAATCCGGCATTGCGTCAATCCTTTTTTCCAAAGTAAACAACGCCGCCGGCCAAGTGGCGGAGCTCAGTGCGCTTTCTCGGTCTAACTCGCCGACGCTGATCGGTCGATCGCACCTCCGCCTCCGCCTTCCGCAGCCACCTTCGTCCTCCTCCTGGTCAACTCTCTTCCTCGCCCCGCCCCGCGCCTTCTTGTGGCGTCGTTTTTCCCTCCCGCGCCCTAACGACGATTCATATCAACGAGAATTAGGCGAAGCGACGTAGAAGGATCGGCAGCGACTCGAACGCTCCTCCAGCTTCAACCTGCGCGAGATTGAGCTCAATCGATGGCCGGAGCCGCCCTCCCCACGGCGGGGCTGACCACCAGCGGCCGCCCGATCCTCCTCCCCAACGAGATCGAGTGCTCTCTCCTCTCCAACGTCGAGCTCGAACCCGAGGGCTCGCCGCCGCTTGGCTCCTCCATTCACCTCAGGTCGTCCTTCTTGATCCTCACGACTCACCGCCTCATCTTCGTCTCCGATACCTCCTCCGCCAACACCGCCTCCTATGTACCCCTCTCGTCCATTACGCACATATTCTCGCTGAAGAAATCGATCAAGTCGATGTTTGCGTCGCCGCGGCTGAAGTTTCAGCTGTCCGTGGGCTCGGACGGGCGAGTGGGCGGTCCGGGGACGAGGTCGCTCGTGGTGACGCTGGTGATGAGAGGGAAGGATGACGTGGAGGCGTTTGTGGACAAATTTAGGCAGAACTGGGGCGCTAGGGCTTGGGAGAGAGAGAAGGAGAGGGAGAGCGCGAGTTCAGGGTCGAGTTTAATTGTGGAGTCGAGTGCCAGTTCGAGTGGGTACGATTCGAGAGGAATGAGAGTGGTTGGGGTGGCAGGGATACTGAGGAGAGAACAGGAGATGTGGGAGAGCACTGATAAGAGCATGCAGGATGCTTTCCAGGACTTGAATGCACTCATGGTAATGTAATACCTATAAATTCAGTTCGTTTGATTGACATTGCTAAGAACTATTTAGCAGGGGGGGAGGGGAGGATTTAGATTCTCAGCATTGTAGTTTAGTTTGATTGCTTTGATTGACTTCTATGCTGAAATTGTAAATTATTGATGTGATCATATGGGATGTACTAATTACGGTTGTCCTGGACTTATGGCGAGAAGGATGCAGCAGTTAAAGAATTCGATTCTTGTTAGGCACATTACTTGGATTTTCTTTCAGAAAATGTTTATTGGACCATTTTGGTTTGAATTTCTCTAAGGAGTAATGACTTGAGAGAACTGTCTTATTTTATGCTTATGTGAACTAGCATAACATTTTGCACAAGGTGTTGTTGCTTTGGGACTAGAACAATGGGAAAGAGAAAAGACTTAATTTTCAGCTTACTATCCATGTACTGTGTTGGCCCTGCCAAAAAAGCTTGAAGAGGAAACCCTAGGTAGATGTATAGGACTTGTCCTTTTTCATGGCAAACAGCAACTATGACTGTCTGTTCTGTTTTATAGCTCTTCTGCTATACCGAGGGTTCCATATTCTTATTTCAATGTTGCTGTGTGCTTGCAGAGTAAAGCAAAAGAGATGGTGATGCTAGCGGAGAAAATGAGGTTGAAACTTTTATCTGCCCCATCTCAAGCTGGATCATCCAATGACGAGGAATTGGGTTCAAAAGAAGAAATGCAGGATTGGTTGTTGAGTGTTGGTATTGTATCTCCAGTTACAAAAGAGTCGGCCGGTGCTTTATATCACCAGCAATTATCCCGGCAGGTCCTCTTCTCTCGCCATTTACTTAAAGAATGCAATTCTTTCTTGTTGATTGTTTGCATCTGTAACGCTGGTAAGCAGGACTTGGGACGAGTACTTAAAAATGGAACTCCTGGCTTTTGGTTGGCATTTTACATAGTAAATGTGTTATCCTTTTCTCAACATGACAGTGTAAAATAGGGTTGCAGTCAATACTTATTTAGTGTAATGCTTTCATAACATTGGTAAAGAGGAATTTTTACAACAAAGTTGACGGTGGTGCATATTTCATCCTATTTGAGTGTTAGCATGGGAGTGCATACATCTCAAACTAACGGGAGCTTCATATTTTTCCTATGAATCCTGGTTTTTGTGTAATGTGGACCTCCCAAAAATTGGAACATCTCAAGAGTGCATGGGAAGAGATATAATTAATACTGCTTTAGTTGTTCTGGGTCGAATCTTGCTATTGTGTTTGATGTATGGTTATTATTTAAGTAACGGCATGTTCAGTGTTTATCCTCTTGTGTATATGGGGGAAGATTGATGTATACCCTCTGTAGCTGTTTTATCTAGTAGGTATAGTGAGTGTACACCTTCTTCTGTAGCATGATGTCATCTAAGTGAGATAATGTTGATAAGCTTTTCAGCTTCGTGCCTGTGGAACGCTCATAAAAAAATCACATAAATGTACCCTGAATTTGGAATAGGATGACATGCTATCGGACTTGAGAAAGCATTCTCTATAGATGTATGAGGATGAGCCTTTGATGTGATGTTAGAGAACAGGATGAACTGTTCTTTGAAAGGATTACAGCATTGAAAAGGATACACCTCAAGGTAGAAATTATGGAGGTGTTTCATCTTTATACTATGCATGTGGGGATCTCAATGATCAATGGCTGGAGTTGGGGAAAAAAATTGAAGTGCTTGTTTCAAAAGTTTTTCCATAAGGAGTTTCTGGTATATGCTTCGTGAATTACAATCTGAGAGTGTGCATTCCAGTTCATGAGGAATTTGCTCCGTTTTCTACCTTTTGGCTTATAGAGCCTGATTTCCTTGCTTCTTGCTTCTTTTTGTGTTGCCTTGTTGGCCTTTTTCTTTTCTGGGAAGAGAGAGGTAGAAGGAGAGGAGAAGAAGGCAAGGGGTGGTGGTGGTGGTGTCTCATCCTGTATAGTACATCAAAGCAAGATAATGTAGATGATAAGATGCATGCTGTTACAAAGCACTTATGGTGGAGTTATTCACCATTTGCTCCTTTTAGCAGTTGTGCAGTTATTCTATACTGAAGCTTGTCTCTAATACACCTGCTTAATATGTTCAGAATTCTAAAAAAATGGACTACTCGAGTCATTCTTTTTGTACTGTGTGATTATTTGTATCTATAATCTTAGGTTTTTCTTTTTTTTGCTTTTTTAATTTTTTTAACAAAAGGATAATTATCCTTTTTTGGCTCTTAGTTAGCAGATTTTGTGAAGATTCCTCTTGAGAGGTCTGGAGGAATGATTAATCTAATAGACATGTACTGCCTCTTTAACCGGGCTCGGGGTACAGAACTGATCTCTCCAGAGGATCTGTTGCGAGCATGTTCTCTGTGGGAGAAGTTTGATGTGTAAGGCATTTTTATCTAGTTGATAAATGTCAGTATAATTATTACTTGTTTTGAGATGATGTTCTGATTTTTTATATATACTTATGGAGCTTTCCCTTCTCTCAGTCCTGTAATGCTTCGGAAATTTGATAGCGGAGTAATGGTTATCCAGAATAAGTCCCACAGCGATGAAGAGGTGATCTTTCACTTGCTTTCTAATCTATGAAGGTGTTGATCAGGTTTACTTTGGAGAGAAATGCCCCATGTTCGATTATCTCTCTTCAGTTTAAACTGCCCGAGATGAAATGTTGTTGTGCTTGTAGCTGCTATATAAGTCTTGCTTTGGGAACTGCATTATGGACTGTGGTTTTTATAGATATGCCACTTGCTCATGCTCTCTAGACAGTAGACACCCTCTCCAAGAGAGATAATTTTATAGTTTGAGGAAGAGGCTGCCAAACTTGGTCATGATCAAGAGTTGCCTCATATCCAACGATCAAACAATGGCAAAATCATTCCATGAGCAGTGTTAGTGGTGGGATATGTATGTTTCCTTTGACAGAAGGAACTACTGAGGCATGTGTGCTCTTTGGTTTATATTGCCCATGGTAGTAATAGTACTCTAATCACTTATCTCCTACTTTGCCTGATAATAACTGAGGGATGCTGTTAATAGGTCTTTGCTAGAATCAAGTCGCTCATAACACGGCCTGACGCCCTTCAGATGGGTGTGAGTGCTGGTGATGCTGCCATGACCCTAGGTATTGCTCCGGCAATGGCCAAGGAGCACCTCTTAACTGCTGAGAGCCGAGGTATGTGGGCTCTTAGAGAGATAAAAAATAATGTTGAAACGACTGGCGTGCTATTGCAACAAGCATTCTTACATTGCTTTGCTCTTTGGCAGGTTTATTATGCCGGGACATAAGCCCCGACGGCTTTCGTTTCTACATTAATCTATTTCCTGAGATTCGTGCAGATAACATTTACCTGTGAGTAAATAGCTTCTTATTAACAATGCTTTGCTATGGCTTGATAATGATATTTGGACTTTGGGTTTTCTTGTGCAGCACACTCCTTTAGTGAAATTTTGATATGCACTTATATGATATAATTTCCTTTGACATGTCCACGCACGTTCTTTGTACAAAAGAAAATTTTGGTTGTTTAACTATTTGTGCTAGGCACTATTAATTAAAGAAATTGAAGTTGTTCTTGCCCAAAAAAAAAAAAACTATTTGTGCTAGACTAACAACATCACGGAGCATCTTCATACTTGCGATAATCGCTATCTCTTAAGATCTTCCCAATGAACTGCCAGGTGCTAAGTATGGAAGACTCTTTGTTGCACTTCAGGGTTATAATTCATAAATTATTTATTTGCCTATCTGTTTTGTTCTTGAGCCATTAGGCTTCCTCAGATCTCTCATAAAACGAGGAATAATGTTCAAATAGATGTGCGATTATTATGTTTGAGATAGAGTCTTCTGGGCTATAATATGTATACCACAAATTGGGTTTTGTCGCCAGTCATATTTTGTAAACATTCTGTGCCGTCTCTGTTTATCTTGCATTTCATATCCATGAAAAGTGGCTCTTGGATCTGCTACCTTGTAGCTGTTGGGAAAGGACTTATAAAATGATGAAAGACTGCTTCCATGTTTAGCACTGGATAGGACATATCTTGTGACTGTACAATATGTTGTCAATGTTGTATGGGTCGTTTGTTCAATTGTTCCTTGGGAAGCTGTGGTCCATTGATGACTGTACCAGACACCTCATCTTATTCTTACATGGTACATCTCTAATTTTGAAAGCACTGCCTTTGAGGTCATCCAGTATGAGAATATATACAGCCAGTGTTGCGATCGCGAATTTTGTTAGATGCTATAGTTGTTGCATATGGTTTTCCCAACCACTTACGTATATAAGCTATGGTTTTCCATTGCAGCGTGAAAGATCAGGGAATCTATACTACATGGATCGAGTGTGCATCTTCTACTTCTAGGCAAGACACACTTCTTATCTCTTTGATCTTTGGTGGAACTGAATATGATATCCAACTCGGATTTGCAGCAAACTTCACAGAAAATGAGGTTGAAATTGTTTTCTTTTCTTTTACTTGCTACAGTCTTATGTCGGTGTTTCTCCCCCATAATATTACAGGTTGGAATGAGAGAGACACCTCCTGGTTCCTTAACTTTGTCGCGAACAAATCTCACGTCTGCTTACATCGAAGAGGGATCGCACTCTGCATGCCTGCATTTCTTTAGGGCCGTGCTTCAATCTTTTGATCATCTTTCATGGTGCAAAAAAATTGTAGTGAGATTGGCTGTTGAGGCATAAGCATTCGTCCCTATTCCGGAGACCGGAGAGAGACGAAGACTTATGGAGTTCTAAGTCGGGAGGTTTATCTTCTTTCATCTTCATGATTAGTTGTCGTTAGAATAGATTTAGTCAAAATCGGGGGCCTTGGACCATGCGACTTATGTGACAAGATGAAGTGTTCAGGGTATAGCAGCAGTACCCCATTCTTTCCCAACTTCCGGTTCTTGTTTCTAGCATCATTTATAGATTGCGAGCTCGTCCCTTCCCCTTGTGGCGAGATCGGTAACGGTATATTCGCAAGCCAAAGCCCGAGATGTCAATCTTATTTATTGTCATAAATCGAATTGCGATGTTCACATATGCTTCATAGAACAAGTCTGCTTATCAGCCGAACTGAAAGCTATTACGGCTTTGTTCAAAGTAAAAGATCATCAGCTGTGACGGTTGTACTTTCCGTTTATTCCTCCAAATCTTGGACCTCCCTCAGAGCTTCGCGCTGGCCATGGCTCGGCCCGATCTGATCGGGAGCTGTAAGCCGACCCAATACGGGTCGATCCCATCAAGACCCGTGAAGAACTTGTCGACCATTTCATCAGCGACCAACTCCAGCTGCGGCGGGTCCCACTGCACTTGTCAAGAGCAACCAAAGGGAGAACTTTAGAAAAATTTAAAACAAAAATTAGACAATTTCTCTACTGTCTAACCTCGTTCGGCTTTTCTTTAACTTTGAACGCTCGAGGATGTCCAAAATTACTTTTCAACAATTTTAAAAGTTATGAATTTATGCAACATAATGTATACACACAATTTGCTAATCCTGATGATTACATACCTGGGGCCTTTTGTCCTTGTCGAATAGCATCGCTCTCGAACCCTGAAAATTGGGAAGTTCGTCATCCACGATCCACGGTCGCGCGCGCGTATATATATATATATTGAAAGTTAAGAAGGAATAGAGAAAATTAATTCAAAAAGGGACCTCATAGAAATCCCGATGCATGGACCGGCGCAACATGTGGCAAGAAATTGTGTACTCATGAGTCAGACATTGTTCCACGGTTTGTGCCCGTCCTTCTCTCATCTGGGGGTGGCAAATTTTATGACGTCAATAAATTTTCCTAACTCACTTAGTTCATGGTAACTTGTATATAATAAATCCAAAAAAAAAAAATAATCGAATTTTCACATATGAAAAATAAAGAAGAAAGTGATGGAAATGCAATTACGTACCGATTTCAGAGTTATCTTAAGGCTTGTTGGAGAGGCTGATCTCATTGACCTTATAGCATCTTTGATCCATTTCTTTTCTCCATCATTTTCCACCTCATTTTCCTGCCAAGTTGAGCGGTTTAGTTCAAACGAAGCGCGAAATCACATGAAATTATTCACTTTTCGCTCAGATGCTACCAATGATGATAATATCTCTTCGACAGTGGGTCTTGAGAAGCACCTATTGATAATCTCCAATCTACATCGCCAAATGATCAATGTCAATTGAGTGAATAATCCTCAACCCCTTTTGCATTTAATTTAAATCGATACAGTAAACGGCATGCGATTGCGACGCCGAGCATTTGTACGAAAACTTCGAAAGCACACAAGTTAATTACCTCCTCAAACTGCTGTTTTCCTTGAGATTTGGTTTATGAGCAAATCTGTTTAATAAATCGGAAATGGTGGGTTTCTTAAGAGGTGCTGCCTCGCATACACTCTTTTCCAGCAATGGAAGGTCCTGAAACAAACTCGAATTTTTTTTTTCGAAAAATAAATGATAACGAGAGAGAGAGATGATAATTATAGGAAAGATAAAATCTGTGACTTATATTTCATAATCTCAAATAAAGTACACTGTGAAGAATGCGATAATTACTCGAGAAAAATAGTCCATGTAAATAATAAAAAATTTTTAAAAAAATTACCTTGGAGAGAACAAAATGAGATGCGAGACCACAGGCAAGCATTTCGCCACCGTCCAGGCGTGCGCCGGTGAGCGCCAGATATTCTCCTAAGACATTCAACCTTCCACGATGTAATTCGCAAAAAATGACTCGAAAAAGAGAATTAAAATCGTTTTCCGCACGTTTGGTTACAATAACCGATAAGATTGTCATGTAATAACTATCGTGGAATAATGACACAATTGGTTCCTGAATTTTGGCCCAACGTATACTGTGATTGCTAAACTTTAAATTTATTCAAATGTGCTCCTTGAACTTTAGCCCAATGTGCAATATCGTCCCTGAATTTTTAATTTGTTCAATGTAATCCATGAACCTTTGATTCATGTTCAATTTTGTTCTTGAACTGTATGAAAATGTTTAATGTTGTCCTTCCATTAATTCAAGTTCAAGGACAACACTGAACATTTTCATACAATCCATGGACTAAATTGAACATATACCAAAAGTTTATAAACGAACGAATTAAAAGTTGAAAGATGACATTGCACATTTGGCTAAAGTTTATGGACCATATTGAATAAATTTAAAGTTTATGGACTATTTACGTCATTTACCCTAATTATCGTCGATGTTTACCTATAAAATAAACCTATTGATACGCTTACCAAAAGAGCCCGGAAGCTTAGATAGGAACTTCGATGCGCCAACATCTGGGAATAGACCTATCGATGCTTCTGGCATTGCAAATACCTGTTCATTATCCAACAAGAAAATGATAAGCATAAGCCGCATCATATCACAGAGATTGGGCAATTGGTGGACCGATAGCTAGTGAAATTAATTCCGACGTACGATATGAAACTGCATTTAAATCGAAAAAAATTACCAAAAAGTCCTTTTGTAATTGTTCCATTTCAGTCCGTTAAGTGAATTTTGGCCAGCTGGCGATGACTTGGACATCATCCAGCCGGCAACAGAATATTTTAATATATATATGTATATTTTTTTATTTTTCTTTTATTATTCTTTTTCGCTCGGCGACTGGCCGGAGGAAGAAGAAGGGAAGGGAAGGAAAAGGAAAAAGAAAAAGAAAATTCAAAAAATATATTAAAACATTTTGTTGTCGATCGGCCGGCATCCACGTCAGCACCGACAAGCGAAAATTTCCTGGATAGACTAAACTGGAACAATTGCAAAAGGTTTAAGATTAAACTAGTAAAAAAATAAAAAGAATTAAATTGTCACAATTGTAATAGGTTTAGATTTTCTTTTTGTAATTTTTCCCATTTAAATCGATAGCGAGAGATTGAACGTTCGATACCGTGTTCTCGGTGACGACGCAGAACGCGGCGTGCATGGCGAGCCCAGCTCCTCCGCCCATCACGATCCCATCCACCAGCGCAATCTTTAAGGACATTTGAGTCGTACAGTCAGAAAAAAAATATATATATACACACACATTATATGTCAGGAGATTCGAACGGTCCTCGTGTAAGACGATTTCTCTTCAACAGTGAGTAATAAGTCGACATTATTGATAAACTTTTTGGATTCTGCAAAGAGAATGTAAGTGTAAAGTGGGGGCAATTTGCGTTAATTAATGAGAGTGGGGTTAGCAGTGATTTGAACTGACCACAGGTTTGCTGTAAGTGGCAATCAGATGATCCAACAAGAGCTCACTTCTGTAAAAAGCAACACCAAAGCTCCAATGCCCTGTACTTGATCCTCCATGTTTAAGGAAGCATCCCTATATAAATAGCAAGAGAGAGAGAGAGAGAGAGAGAGAGAGAGAGAGAGAGGACCTGCCCCTGATGAACAGATTACTCCTTTGACATCTCCTCCGGCACAAAATGCCTTGCCTTTTCCCTGATAAAAGAACAATGTCTCATCACATCTCTACATCTACATTACAGAGCCAAAAGACTCTTTCAATCTACAAGACTTTTACTGAACAGTTCCCATGGTGATCAAGCCTGTCGTAAAGATGGAAAGAAGGGGGGTAAGCCTCGGCTTAGAAGCCCCGCCGGCCACAGTCGACTCTCGATCGATGTAGGGGGTGGATTCATCCACAATCGAATGGAGGGTCAGTTCCTAAGGTTGGCGGATTTGCGTGCTGAGAAATCGCCGTAAGATCTCATAAACTTTTTCAGCATCCGAAAGGAGGAACCACTAGGGACATTCTGTATTCACCTTTAGAGTTATGCATTCGACCGCGGGATCACATTCATATGCTTCCAAGGCCCTTAACATCTGAACCACCTGTAATTGGGAGAAGAACTTTTTTCACACGAGCAATTCCATAATGAAAGCATCTATCTGAATATGGAAATGGGATCTTGCAGAACATATCATATAACATGTCCTTTGTCCAAATCTTGATTGTGAAGTTATTTCTTCGTGTCGCAAGTACATACAAAATGAAGGTCCTAAGTAAAACATCAACAGCTTGAAGGTTCGAGAGCTCTCGATCTGCGCCGTACTACATAACAAACCCTGTTAAGGTCGAGGAATTTATCGACTCACCTTACAGTATTGAACGATATAAAGCGTAACCGACCAATCATCTTATAACAATCATCAGACATTCTTTCGACACTGAATTATCGCCGCTTCGAGTTCTGAGAAAATTCTTTGTACCATCGATTATACTCCATCATGATTATCGTCGTACCATTTCATACGTGAGGCAGTTCAGCTTCGTGGGCCTGTTCAGTATCACCTTCCTCACGCTGGAGATTTCTTCGAACAAGACCTGAAGCACCAGCAGTTCTGTATCAAAAGATCACTCCCAGAAAGACCCCAGATCCGAAACGCAGGCAAAGAATCAAGAACCCACATCACATGCATACACACCAAACCATGCATCGTGCAAGATGTGGAGTACGTGAATGGGGAAGCAACTTTCATATATATGTACCTGGTCGCCGTCCTCGAGATCGAAAGAGCAACGGAAAGCCATGATACCAGCACTGGATCTCAGAAAATGAGAGAGAGAGAGAATACAATGGCGAGGTACAGATTGGGGTTTATGATGGATCTTTTTTCGCCACTCTCTCTCGAAAGAAGGTGCAAATTTGGCGGTACAAGTTCATTTAAGTCGTCCGTATATACACACCGGCCTCAGCACTATGGTATTAATTGGTGTGGCTGAGAACTTACCATTTATGCTCATCTTGCAGCTGCACAACTTGCGCTCCCTCGTTTAACCATTGCCCCAATTCCATGATACCATTCTACAAGCCGGACTCGGGGTTTTTACTCGGTTCCACACGACGAACTTTCTCTCGACCGCGTACTTTCAGAGTAAATGTGAAGCATCGTTCGATTTCGGTTCGTGTTTTACTCCATCTTTGGTCGGAGGAAACTTCCTTGAACCGGCATTCCGAGTGCTTGGTCATGAGTATGAAGATCATCCCAGTGCAAACTCGACTTAGAGAAATAAATACGGATAACGTCGATCGGGTGGTTATTTTCCTTCATCCTGGTTGGAGGTGTATTCTGGTTAATGTGTGGGTCACAAACTCGGGCACCACCTTTATTGGGGCCATGTTCTCCACCACCTTTGGTCGGAGGACGGTTGCTCCAACCATGTTTGATTGGTGGGTTATAAACATGGATACCGTCAACTTTTAATTTAATTAAGGTTGCATGTGATGAATGTTCATAACTTATATCCCAATAATTGAAGACATGATTGGAGAAAACTATAGTCCACTTTTGTTTGTTTTAGTTAAGTTACATATATGTCATGTTTATAACATGTGACCCACCAAGAAAAAGCGTAGTTGGATGTGCTCAAGGAAGTTTTCTTTGATTTTGAATGGAGGCAAATTTAACCCATGTCTATATTGATTAACTATCAACCAAAAAAAAAAAATTTCATTGAGAAAAATGAAGTACAACGTAAAACCTTTCTATTTTACCTTGCGCTATGATGTCAGCGCAAGACCTCCTCCAATAAATGTGTGGTTGGCAAATGGAGTAGGCCCACAACTGATTCGAAAATGGTAAGGAGTAATCATCTGTCCAAAAGACCTGAATAGTGTGACTCTTCATATACTTTTAAGAAAGTGAAAAGAGCATAAATGAGAAAATTATCCAATTAGTGACAAACCTATAATATGGCTGCCAATTTAGTCTTAGACTTTTTAGTTTGGTCAATGTAGTTCTAAAACTTTTAACAATTTTTCAATGTACCCATTCGGTCAATTTAGGCTGGGAAATTTTAACAAGGAAGTCTAATTAACGCCAACAATCCTATGTGATTTTGATGTGAATGACTATTCCAAACAACATCGTTTGAAAATTTTCACAATTTTCTTTTTTATTTTTACAGTTCATCATCTCCTTCTTGTGGATCTAGTTGCTCAAACTTTCTAGATCTTCGTCACCGTCGGCGACAACCTCTCTGACAATACAATCCTCGATCGTCGCCAATCTCGGCTCTCACTTCGACTTCCTTGGTTGCACCATCGACGGGCTCGAAGACCAAATGTCAAATAAAGGGAGTATTGCTAGTGATACGGATCAACACTAATGAAAACATCAAACCTTTAGGCTCCGTTTGGGAACCACTTTCCATAGGGAAAACTTGGGTGTTTGACAAATTTGTTTGGATCCCTTTGGCCAAAAGCTGGCCTTGGCAAACTTTAGAGCCCAAGGCAAATCCCCACATGTCTTACCAATCTTGAACTTCAGCATTTTTGAATGGCCATTTCCTAAGTTTAAATAAATTTTTTCTTTCAAAACTACCCTCACCAATTTTTTCCTTTTTTTCAATTTTGCCCTCGTAAGAACTATTCCTCTTCTCTAGGGAAGCTCCATTGAGAGTTGTGTGAGGCCAACTAGCGAGGCCAGATCTAGCTACTAACACTAAATCCAGCTCGTCGGCAGCTAGACTTGGCCTTATTGGCGGCTTGCCGACCGCTCGCCGGCCTCTAAGCCCTTCGCCAATTTTGAGGTCTTTTTAAAAAAATAGCAAAAATAGTTTACAAAGTGAGAATTTTTTAAAACACCATTTCAAACCAAAGTTGTTTTTTAATACACTTTTAAATTACAATTTTCCAAACACTATTTGCATATCTAAACCCCTTTTAACCTAAAAGCCTTTGCATTTTCCCAAAAAAATTTCTTAAAAGCCAAACCAAGCGCACCCTTAATTGATGGGGCATGTGACATGCTCACTCTCACATCAAATGACCAAGGTCTTATGACACTATTTACAAATAAGATGCATTCCCAAACGGTCGCCACCTCCCGGAGTTACTTTTATTTTCTTGGTCAGAACTCCTGGTGTTACTTCAAATACTCCTTTTAACTAACCCGGATAGTTGCGACTAACCTCATATACCTGATGGATCTTCGGCACGCGTGTAAGGATTAGTCCATACGGGTGAACCCTATTAATGCCAAGAAGATGCATTCTAATGATTTCAAGATCTTCACTATCACCTTCTAAATAAATATATATATAGCAATCCTATATAAAATGTATATATTTCTTGAAATTATTCCTCAGTTTCTCGAAACTGGCTCTTGCGGCTGAGCGCTAACGAAACGAAGATTCTTACGATGTAGCTAACACAAAGGAAGAAAAGAACGCGTCTCTTGGTTTCGACCGGACAAGAAGCGCGACTAAAATTCGTGCATCAAATGGCGTAATTAGACTAAAGTTCAAGCGATTAATTCATGAGGCAGTTGTGGGTCCAAACATGTCCTAAATTAAGACATAATGAGTTCCCATAAATGGAAACTTTATAATGGAGTTTATTAGATAATCCAAGAGGAGCGGAGGTTCCTCCTGCACGTGACGTCCCTCAGAGCCTCGCACGTGACCGGGTCTGGCCCGACCGAACCGGGAGCCGTAAGTTGACCCAGTCCGGATCGACCCCGTCCAGGCTCGTAAAGAACTTGTCCACCATCTCATCAGCGACCAGTTCCAGCTTCGGCGGGTCCCACTGCATTTTGTCAGGAAACAAAGGGGGGGAATATTTTTAGAAAATAAAAAAGAAGCAAACATAATTAATTAATTAATTAATCTTCACAAATTTAAACATAAGGCGCTAATTAATCAAGATTAGAATATCATACCTTGGCCTTTTTGTCCTTGTCAAATAGGGTCGCTCTTGAACCCTGCAAAAAAAATGCTGGGTATATGAAAGACATGTATAATTCCGGACAAATCGAAAATTAAACATAGAATAAAGGAAAAAAAAAATTAATTCAAAGCGACCTCGAAGAAATCTTTATTTATGGATCCTCGCAACACGTGGCAGAAGACGATGTATTCATGAGTAAGGCATTGCTCGAGGTTTTGCGTCCTTCCTTTTCTTATCTAATGTCAATTAACTTTCATTACTATGAAGTAAAACCCGCAAAAAATAATTAAATTAAGCTAAATCTCCACTATTGCTACCGATTTTAAAGTTATCTTGAGGCTTGTTGGGGAGGCTGATCTCATGGACCTCATAGCATCTTCGATCCATTTCTGTGCTCCATTATTTTCAATCTCATTTTCCTGCAGAATTATTTACGTTAATATACACGGTGAGACGTGAAAAAATCATGCGGGATTGAAAAATTTTCGATCGCGAATATTACTAGTGACGATAGTATGTCTTCGACGGTGGGTCTCGAGAAGCATCTGTTGATGATCTCCAATCTGCTCAGCCAAATGACTAAATTGTGATTAAAACTAGCATCTGTGGTGAGAAAGTGGAAGCTCGAAAAAATTACCTCCTGAAAATGCTATTTTCATTAAGATTAGGGTTATGCGCGAATTTGTTTAATAAATCCAAAATGGTTGATTTACAGAAAGGTGCCCCCTCGCACATAGCTTTTTCCAGCAATGGAAGCTCCTGAAACCCACAACCGAGGAGCTTTTATTAGAGAGAGATATGATAATTAGGGTCTTAGGATGAAATTACTGATTCAAATATATAATCTATAATAAAAATGGAAGTAAATTACAGTAAAAATTGTATAATTATCTTATGGAACTAGGACAAAGCTATCTACAGAATGTTGGCCTAAGTGAGTCTGTGTGAAAGGATAATTAAAAAGCCAAGGAGGGACAAATTGATTCATCCTATCTCAGAAAAAATTAATGAAAATTGCTCGAGAAAATAGTCTATATAAATAAATAAAAAAATTGGGCTTTTTTTTTTTTTGTTCAATTACCTTGGAGAGCACAAAATGAGACGCGAGACCACAAGCTAGCATTTCGCCACCGTCCAGCCGTGCACCAGTAAGCGCCAGGTATTCTCCTATAGAGTTAGATCAAATGTATTCCACATTATTGTTGAGGAGAAATAATGTCTTCAAAAATCAAAAGCATCGACTAAAAATACGTTTCTACGAATATATATGCCTACGAATAAAATCCCCAAAAACAAAAATAAAAAAAAGCGTGTATTAATCTTGTTTTTTTTTTTTTTTTCGTGTCCGAGAAAGTTCACCAAAAGCCCCCGGAAGCTTAGAGAGAAACTTCGATGCGCCGACATCTGGAAATAAACCTATCGATGCTTCCGGCATAGCAAATACCTGTGCATATTTTCACAAGTCAATAAATGAAATATATGACTCAAAATAATTTACAAGTAATTTTTACATGTATATGTATATGTATGTATTGCACGTGTATGTCGCGTGCCTTTTTAGCTAGTCAGTGATAAGATAAGAGATTTCACAGTTAATACCGTGTTCTCAGTGACGACACGAAATGTCGCTTGCATAGATAGCCCAGCTCCTCCACCCATGACAATTCCATCAACTAAAGCAATCTTCATACATGGACAATAATCGTAGCGAGAATTCATATTAATTATGCTACGGAAAATTAGAGATAAAGAACTCATTTTAATTCTGCCAATATAGTGAATAATTCTTTTATTTCAACACAAGCACCATCAATGGAATGTAACGTGTAGAAAATTATTTTGATTCGTGGCCTGGATAAAAATAAAAATAATAATAATCATCATCATCATCATCATCATCATCTTAAAGACATGAATGAAGTAGGGCATGAGCCTCTACTTTGATATGTAGAGTTGGGACTCACCACAGGTTTGCTGTAAGTGGCCAGCAGATAATCCAAGATGAGCTGAAGACCATAAAGCCTTGTACCCAAGCTCCAATGTCCTATGATATTTTTTCCATATTTAACGGGGCATTAATTAAAAAAAAATAAAAAGGTGAAGAAAGGATATAATATTATATACATACACACATATATATAGAGAGAGAGAGGACCTGCCATAGTTGTGCAAATCACTCTCGTGACATCGCCACCAGCACAGAAGGCCCTACCATTCCCCTGATGGAAATTGTTCCATTAATTCATTAAATCACATGCAGAGCAAATTACTAAAATTGGCAGATTTGTACCTAAAAAATTAACCCCCCCAAAAAAAAAAAGATTTATGACTTCTAGCACCCAAAAAGAAAATGAGAGAGAGAGAGAGAACGAAAAAGCATGTGATTAGTCATTTTCACCTTCAACATTATGCATCCAACTGCAGGATCATCTTCATATGCTCCCAATTTCCTCAGCACCTGAGAAGCCTATCAAGCGGGAAAAATAACAAGTTATTTGTCTCAGTTTGTAGGTGTGCAAAAAATCTAAAAAATTTAAGTTAAAATTTTTTTCTTTTTTTTTTCCTTTTCATTTCTGAGGATGAGGAAGCCCATTTCTGCCTTTGCATTAAATTTAAATCATTAAGAGCTGTTCAAAAGATTCTCTCATTCAGTGGTAAGCATGTTAGAAGAAAGTAAAGCTCCGTTGGTTTGATGAAAAATGGATGATTCGAAAATTATTTTTTTAATACGGGTTGACATTATTAGCTAAATATGTTCATTTTTTAAAGCCATAAATCACTTTTTTTTTCGAAAAACAAACGAAGCCAAAGACGACATTGATTCAGAGGGTCTCGTCATACTTTGAAGGTCCACTTGCAGCGCGCATTATGCGGTAAAGAAAACCACAAGATCATCAAAACCAGTTTCAGAGAGAGAGAGAGAGATTATATTATCTGCTGTACTATTATTCTGTACCATTTCATAAGTGATGCAGTTCAGTTTCTTGGGCCTATCCAGTACCACCTTCCTCACGCTCGAGCTTTCTTCAAACAAAACCTGGGGACCAACCCATGTTTTCACGTCAGCCAAGAGGAGAACAGATAAAACGAGCTAAAGAAGGACAGTTCGTCGTACCCCGTGCTATGTAAAAAGAAAGAAGAGGCAAGGAAAGATGAGCCAAAACCCTAGAAGGAAAAGTTCATCACAAGAACGCACAGCAGCGAGCTTGTTCATGAAGAAGATACCCACACACCCATGCACGCTTCGACGTATAGATGTGTACCTGGTCGTCGGCCTCGAGGTTGAAAGACAGATGCAAAGCCATGCTATGTCAAGTCAATTTACTGTCTGGGAAATCGGAAAGGGAAGGGGAAAGTTAACCATACGAGAAATGGAGAAGGAAAGAGTTTGACCACCCTCTGATGGGTTTCCTTTTCTTGTTGTGAGATTTAACAGTTTCGTGCTCGCTCGCTTTCTGTCCAAGAAAGACAGGGTTTGGGTACAAGGACGGGTCTGAAGAATTTAATGTTCTGCAGAGGAACTGAGTTGTCGATGGCCGAGAGCTTTCCCGATTCTCGGTCATCTGCTCGTGAGTACGAACCGGAGCTCTGCTGTAAATCTGTTGCCATTTCCATGTTTATGAGTTATGACTCGTCTCTCCCTTCTTCCCAGTAACGAAGACTCGTGTCTTCGCTGGCGACGACACATGGGTTTCTGGTTAGTCTGATATGAACTTAAGGAGTGCATGATGAACGCAGTATGGCTTAGCTCGAAAAGGGAGAGTATTTCATATAAAAAAAAAAGGTCCTAAAACTATTAAAATGGTGCCAATTCAGTCCCTTTTTTTTTGCCAATTTGAATTCTTAATCTTTTGTATTTATCCCAATACAATCAATTCGGCTAATTTTGGCCTATGTAGCACCGATATTGATAGACGACACGACACGCCAACATATCATTTTTCAAAAATAAAAAACTTCGACACGTTATATATTGAATATATATTTGATAAATTTGAACCAACCGCCCCAATCCGATCCCCCTTCAATCTTGCACTGGCTTGACATCTTTCTTCTTCTTTGTTTTGTTGGTAGTCTTTTTTGGGTTAATCTTCGGTACATGCTCAGGAGAATGGAGAGTGGGAGGCCGAAAGATAAGAGAAGAAGAAAAAGAAAGTCAAGCTGCTTTCTGGGGTCTCTTGGCCTCATGCACATCGGTCTGGTCACGCCCGACCTCCGCCGTTGCAGTTTGACGACCTGTGGCGACGCCTGCTTCGACTTGCATGTCGACATCGTGTCCTAAACATTGACCGTGTGTCGGGTGCGCGTCAGACACATGTCAGACACGACTCGGATACTCTCAAAAAGTGTCCTTGTTACATAGATTTTGGCTAATCGATACTGAAATAAATAATTTTTAATAATATTTTATTATCATCATTTTGTCTTTTCTTTGTCTTTTTTATTCCTTCCTTCCTCTAGCTTGTCGCCGGAACTCGATGACCGGCCAAAGGCAAGGACTAGCAAGGTCGTCCTCGTCGACCCCTAGCGAGGCTCAACCTCACCCTTGCCTAAACTGTTATTAAAAATTGTCTATGCCTGCGTTGACTATTCGGCCGGCCAAAATTGACTGAATGATTGAATCGACATAAATGC
>BCNH02000007.1:9746810-9777608 GCA_001662345.2 Metrosideros polymorpha var. glaberrima | reverse complement strand
TAATCGATACTGAAATAAATAATTTTTAATAATATTTTATTATCATCATTTTGTCTTTTCTTTGTCTTTTTTACTCCTTCCTTCCTCTAGTTTGTCGCCGGAACTCAATGACCGGCCAAAGGCAAGGACTAGCAAGGTCGTCCTCGTCGACCCCTAGCGAGGCTCAACCTCATCCTTGCCTAAACTGTTATTAAAAATTGTCTATGCCTGCGTTGACTATTCGGCCGGCCAAAATTGACTGAATGAATTGAATCGACATAAATGCAAAAATTTTAGAACTCAATTAGCAAAATATATATATATGATTAAATTGATACAATTACAATAAATTTATGACTTTTTTTATAATTCTCTCCTCGAATAGGGATTGCATGTTTCATCTACTGAAATCAAGAAATTGGAGGCTTTGTCTTAACGCATTTAGCAAGGATCAATTAGATTCACTAGTCCCCAATTCAACCTTGGTTTCATTGTAGTTTGTAACCTCGTAAGAACTCCCAGTGCACTATATTCCATCTTAGTAAAAAGCACAATTCAAATATCTTCTTCCCACATCGTGATTGATTCTATCCACTGCATAACCCATTAAAATATGCTCGTACAGAGTTTTCCCCCCACCCCGCTATCTACCTTCTTTGAGAACTTGTGTCGTGGGTAGAACCGACGTTCTCATTCATCGATCGAGAAATTAAACGGTTCATGATCGGTGGACCGAGCGTCGCGAGATACGAGCTCGAAGAGTCGTACTAGCAAATCAATTCGAGAGTTGAGCGGGGGAGATGATTATATTGTTATCGAGCTAAACATGAACAATGTAGGAGAAACTAAATGAAAGCATTTATAGTTATTGACGTAAATAACTAGGGAAAAAATCATGAAAAACCTCAAATTATATCCACCGTGATATATTTACTCTAGACTTTTTCTTAAAACATAAAATACCCCAAACTTGTATTTATATAACATATTTATCCTTCCACATTATTCAAATGACTTTTCAGCCAAAACAACGTCGTTTTTATTTTACTTAAGCCATGTAGGTACTATGTCAATACCGTTTACTTTCTGACGTCTATGTAGGGCAAAATTTAACGATTCTCATTGATAAAACTTTGACGGAAGGTAAATGTGTCACATAGATATAAATTTAGATTTTTTGGTGTCACATAAAAAATTTCAGATAAATGTGTCATAGTTGGCATAATTTAGGAGGGAAAAACCACTAAAAATCTTAAACTATGTCTACTACGACACATTTACCCCAAACTTTCTTTTGTAATATAAATGGTGCGTTTGATAACCTGCCAAAATTTTTAATTCTGCTCTAGAAATAATTCTAGAGCAGAAATGCGTTTGGTAAAAAATGACTTCTAAAACAATTTTTTACTTTTGAATAAGAATTGTGTGTTGGTAAATAAGTGATTCTCTAAGGCCAGAATCAATTTTTTGCCAGAAGTGATTATTTTCTATTTTCACATGTCATTTTCGTTTTTACGCTCGTAGGCCGCCGTCGGCCGATCCCTGTTAGTCACCGATTCTCGGGCACCGCCGTTGTTCACTCGTCACAACCGGCCGCCACCAGGTGCCGCTGTGCGTCGATCACCGACCGCGGTCGATTGCTGGTCCCCGTTGATCGCTAATCCCCAAACGTCATTTGGTAAACTTGTCAAAAATAGAAGTAGAATGAGGATGTATTTGATAAACATAATTTCTCATTCCCTGCTAGAATTGATTTCAAACGGGCCCCAAATACCCCAAATTTATACATATGCAACACATTTGCTTCAAGCTTTGTTTTTGTAACATCAAAAACCCAAAACTTATATCAGTGTAACACATTTACTTTAAATTATTTTATTGTGATACAAAAAATCCAAAACTTGTATGCATGCGACACATTTAACCAAAATTTTGAGGTAAATGTGACACATTGATACAAATTTAAAGTTTTTTGTGTCACAAAAAAAAGTTTGGGATAATATATCATACCGGTACAAGTTTGGGGTAAATGTGTCACAATGGTATAAGTTTGGATTTTTTGTGTCACTAAAAATGTTTGGGATAAATGTGTCATAATGAGTATAATTTAGAGTTTTTGGTGGCTTTTTATCTTATTGAGGGTTTTTGGTAGCTTTTGCCTAAATAACTATATAGAAAAGTAAAGAGAAAGGAACTGTTCAGATGTCAAAACTACAGAACACAACCCCTTCTTCTATGGACGAAACTGAGCTGGGCCGCTTTTTGCGATGTTCAATCGAAGCCCGTAAGTTCCATGGGCTCAGTGACCCACGAGATTTTCCGGGCCGGGCCGGACAATTTCATCCAGCAACTCGGTTGGGTCGTCAGACTATGGAAGTTGGTTGACCCACAGAGCAGGTTTTGTGCGGTCCGCATGCTCTCGCAAAATATTAATTGTTTGAAACACATTTTCTTTAGAAATAATTATTCATGCTTTAAAAATTAATCGACGAAAAATATTTTTAATATCCATAAAGTGTATCTAAACATTTTCTTTGATGATAAAAATATTTCTCACTCATTTATTTTTGTAAACGATTTAAGTTGTTTGTATGCGAATGTATTCCAAATCGTTGATTTTTCAAGTAATTATAAGTTTTTAAGATGATTTATTTGGATTTTTCGTTTTTTAAAATGTAGATAATATTTTATATTTTAATGGAAAAGTACTTTTACATAAGCTGAAACAAACGGGCATAGTTTATTTATTTATTTATTATAAGAACAATAAAGCTGGTCGTACTATTTTTGTATACAATGTAAGATCGATAGTTTTTGTTTTAACTAAGTTGTGATTTGACGGTGAGATTAAGGCTTTTTCTGGTGTAAATAGCCCAAGCGGGGAATGTCGCCGATCGTGTCGGATTTCTCCTCTTATTCCGATAATCCACCGATGGCGAGTCGTTAGACTCCGATTCCATCAGCAATTCGCGGTGGTGCAACCTCGCTGCGGCGGTGGTCGCTCTCTCTGTGCCTGTGTCTGTGCTGGTGTGCGCACGAATCGAGCTCCATTGATCGCGATCTCTCTCGTGCCAGCGAGCTTGTCGAGGTGTGGATTTGGATTTTCTTTTTTGCCCCCCTTCGTGGAGCTCCATTTAGTTGTTCCCGTTCGATGTTTCGGTTGCGCGCACCAACTGTTTGATAAAAATCCTCAGTGTATAGGAATTCTGTTTATTGGGGAACTTTGAATTGTTTGCAGGGTTGGGTTCCATTTCTCCAATTCGCTCCCGAAGTTTTGTCGTTTTAGAATGATGTGGTTTGTATTGGTAATTGGTTGTTCTGGATTCGAAGATTTGGCGGGCATGTTGTGGGAAATGGACTTTGATCTTAGTCTTCATTGTAAGCTCTGTAAGAGTATCTAGTTGCGTGATGAAGCGCATTCTCGATGAATAAGGAGCGCCATCACGATTGACTGATGATTTGAGATTGAGCGTAGCATGATTTATAATATATATCATGAGCATCCAACCTGGGTTTCTTGAAATACATTCATGGGTATTGAAGATTGTACTCTATGGCATTGGCATCTTCAGTCAGTTACTTTGAAAATCGCAATCTCAAAATAGCTAGTGAAACTTAATCCTGCCTTTTCCCCATTATTCAATGTCCTTTTGAGTTTTCTGTGGTTTGGTCTTGTTGCCATCGTGACTACACAGGAAGCACAGATCTGGTGGAGGTCCTGGCATGCATCCACTGCACATGGAACATCAATAGGAGGATTCTTCGACTGTGGATCAACATCTCGTTGACAGGCATATACTTAATAAGGTCGCCATGAATAGAGAGAACTCTTCTCCGACTAGACCCAAATGGAGAAAAGTGGCGTATGGAGGGATGCAGGTTGGATACAACGACAATTACACGGACGAGTCTTTCCTTGAAGATATGGTCACGAATGCCAATGTCGTCAAACGGGATTTGCTGAAGGTGATGCGAGACTCGGTTTCGATTTCTCAGTACCTATGCATTGTTGTTCTGGTTGGTGTTGTTTGGACGTACACCCTCAACTCTAGTCTCAGTGAAAAGTCTCTCCTGCTTATTGATGCGAGCCTTCTGATGTCGGGGTTCATGATTCTCCTGCTCACCGAAAAGATGCTCTCGCTCAATCAGCTCCTCCATTATTTAGCGAATGTCACCTTTTTTACATCCGGGTTGTATGTCTTGGCTCCTATCTACAGTACTCTAACGACGTCCATAAGTTCAGACTCCATCTGGGCAGTAACTGTTTCGCTGCTGATCATCCATCTATTCTTACACGACTACTCGCGGTGCATGGTACATGCTCCTGGAACCTGGAAAAATCCTACCTTGACCAGTTGCATATCCCTAAATGCCTCTATCGTGGCCTCAGTTTTCATTGCTTCTCGCCTTCCTTCGTCCGGAAATGTTTTCGCCATAATGCTGTTCTCTCTCCTCATTTTTCTTTTTGCCCCATTAGTCACTCATTGCATAAAGAAACGGTCTTTTTGTTTACATCTCCTGTTCTCGATCGCGTTGATGGTCGTTAGTTTGGCTTTTGTCTATAAATTGCATCGGGTGCTTTTCTTCATGTTTCTAGTTTTGCTGGTTTTCGTCTCCGTGGTGTGCCCTTATTGGCTTATAAGGATACAGGAATACAAGTTTGAGATCAATGGCCCCTGGGACGAGGCTAGGCTCTGTTTCGATGTAACTGACTGAGGGCAATAAACAGAAGTTTCTTGTTTCTTTTCACTTTACTTTTCATCGCGCCGAAATTCGCAACAGCTGAATTTGTTGTGGTATTTATCATTTGCTATGCCTGATTTTCTCAAGCTAGAGATGAATTGAACTGCGCACGGAGTTTGGTTCGCCTTAGGCTTGGCCAGAGCTTGCCTGAAGTAGTTAATGCTGGCGAGTAGACGGTTTCCTTACCACGGTAATTGAACTGCTTTTGCAAGGAGAGAACCGAACCAATACCTCTCTGACCCGAAGATCTTCTTGTTCCGCTTGTGATTAGGGTAATTCGCACTACCGGAATGGGAACTCCATAATGCGAGTATCACGGTGAGACGCTGCGATCTACATTTGCATGCATCCGTAGGGAGACATCTTCGCGGAGGCATTTAAATATATGTCGACCATTCTAGTTGGAACTAGCAAGCAAGCGTGTTTGGGGAAGGGTAGGCAGGGAGGCGGATGCACCAAACTCGGCGCATCTTAATCCGAATCCAACTTCTCAGCTTCCTACGACAGAGGTTCTTGATTATAAACACGTCTTCATTGCACACGGTACTTTAAAGGAAGCCAGAAGAATTTGGGAGCGAGCCAAAATTAATTTTAACACGTTGCATAGTAGCTCGGCGGTATAATCTTTGTTTTTGCTTAGCCAAAGAAAGAAGGACAAGAAAAGCTCTACCGAAAAAGGCGGCTTGGCTTGCTAATGAAGAAGCAGATACGTTATGGAAGCGTCCGCCATTAGTACAGGAGGAAGAGGAAGAGGAAGGGGAACAGGAAGATGGTTCTGATGAGAGTTTTCATAAATAAATCGAAAGACCATGCGAGATTCCGAAAGAAAGACAGCGCAGGTCAAACCTCAGAGAAAGCAATAATGGCTGCTTTTTTTTTAAACGTTAGGTAGCGCCGAGACTGCCGCAATCAGCAGCGACAGTGGGAAAGGCACAAAGGAGGAAGATGGAAAGAGCCCCACCACCAACTCCAACTCCTGCCCTTCTTCTTCATTCCCATCACCGTCACCTTTTTCTTTTGTCTTTCTTGGGTTGATACATCATAGATTCTATCGGGCGCGTATCGCTACTCCACTCTCTCACACCTTCCTTTTCTTGACTTCTTCTCCTCTCTGTGTTAATGGCTGTTTCGGCCTTCAAATCCACTTCAAGAAGAGGTGCCACGCGCGCGCCTGCCTCCGCTGGCTCCGGCACCGTCGCGCCGCCGCCGCCGCCTTCCGTTAGAGAAGCTTCGCGGGATGCCCAGAGGCGAGCCCCGCCCAGGAGATCGAGAAGCGTGAGCGCCTTCTCCAGGGGATCCTCGTCCCCCGAGTTCTTGCACAAGAGGGACAACCCTCTGTTCTGCAGCGGCGATTCCCCTCCCGAAAACGAGACCTTGCCCGAGAAATCGGTCAGGGGTGATGGGAATTCCGGCAATCTCGAGTCGAGAACAGGTGGGACTAAGGCGGAAGGGAGAAGTAAGGGCGTTGTGGATGAGAGGAGGGGGAGATCAATCTCGAGGAATGGAGGTGTCGGCTCGAATTCGTCGGGAGATGGGAGGGATGTTGGTCGGAGCTTGTCGGGGGTCGACACGAGGCGGCGGGTCCAGTCGGTGTCGCGGAATCCGGTTTCCAGAGGCCATTTTGTTACCTCTGAGGTCTGGTCCTCTCTCTTCATTATGTTCCTGAAATTTTGGGGCGTTTGATCAAGTAGTGAGCTTGTGTTTGTGGGCTTTTTTCTTTTGTATTGGCCAGAGTGAAGTTGAGCCAGAGCGTGATTCATCAGCAGAGTATAAGAGCAGTCGTTCTGATGTTTTGGATCAGATGAAGAATTTGAGGACTTGGACTAGCCAACACCCGAGTATTCAGCCACCTGATGATTCTGCCACAAGTCTGGTAGGAGCTCAGCGCAACCCCGTGTTGTGCGCAATCTGAATATATAATGGAATTAAACTTTAACTCATGCAGATTGATTTGTGAATGTTTCCTATTTTAGTCTTCTTCGCAGTTTTCGCATTGGGAAGATGGAGTTTCAGTGGGTTCTTTTTCTGGAGTAGAGGAGAAGACCATTAAAGCAGTTTCTGTTTCTGAACAAATTAAGGTAACAAACTAACAATAGTTGCTCTGCTGCTGCTTTTCTACATAATACAGCTTCTCCAACGTTATAATGTGTATGTTGAATTTCACTGCTCATAATGTAGTTCCCATTGTGCTATGACTGCAGGCGGTGCGGGAGGATAATTTAGGAGGTGATGCCACTCCTAGCAGCATTTATGAGACAGTTCGATCTGAAGTGAGGCGAGCAATCTCTGACATTCAAACTGACCTTGAAACTGTAGGTCCTACTGATCTTATATCCATGTTCATAGCACTTTTTCCCTTGCCAATTCAGTGACAATGTAGCATCTTCACCAATCGAGTTATTCCTAGAGGTCGTATGACTTCATGCTTATTCCAGGTAGACCAAATTAGGAAAAAATTTATTAAAATGATTAATTTCATAGAGCTTTTCAGATGGCTGGCACGCAGGTTGCGTGATCCAGCATCCCTTCTCGGAATCCAAATTCACACGTTTCTTCAATTTTCCTACCTCATATTTTATAGGGAGGATAAATTACCTTATGGAACTAGAAGTAGGGGATGCCACTCTGAAGTTTTGGCTAATCGATGAAAATGCAGAATATCGTTTTTGCATATCAAGATCTGCATTTGCTTTCCATATCACTTATGGAACTATACAACCTTGAATTGAGTATCTTGGTGAGGTTTACTCTCGGTTAACCATTGCATTCTATAGAGAGAAATAGTTCTCACACTTGTGTCTATCTGATCTGTAATGTTGTTGCCAGTGGTGAGTTGCAATAAGTGATGACTACTTTAGAAGGCTACTGTGCAATAATCAAAGAGACTTTTCTCATCCTTGAACAAGAAGAAAAAAAATGAGCTGGACCCTAGGAAAAGTACTGTGGAGCTTTATCTGATATGTGTTATTCCCCGCTGTGGCAGTTGCTATTTTTCGTTCTTCTTTTACACCAGCAAATATGTGCATGAAACTGTTTGCAAGGTACATGCATATGCATGCAGACTTGTTGAACAAGATTTAAATTTGGAAGAATAGAAGTTCGGCTACTCTTTGTCCATTGTTAGGATATGTCTATGTGTAATATGCCTATCAGGAGATTCTTAATTTGTAAGAAGTGAAGTTTAATGAATGACATATCTCATGCACTAGCTGTGAAAGACAACATTTGCATGACTGGTGATTGGAGGAAGACACGGAGTGAATAAATAACGTTGGAAGTATTATGACAAAAAATAAGAGTCATTTCCATCTCCAGAGGTTGTGGTTTGTGCTTCAGCAAGCAACCTCCGCCGTTCTTATTGCTTCGACTGAGAAAATACATATGTTTTGTGCAATATCGTTATAGTGTTCTTGTGCAGTTTTTTTTTACTCGGTATGCAATGTCCTTTGGGGCTAATTCTATTGCTTACATTAGCTGCATGAAAGGGGCACTATTACTACTGTGTGCACCTGCATCTTCCAAAAATTCAAGACTGGTAAAATAGCTCCTTCTTGAAGAAGAAGATATGGAGAACCAAAGCCATGAAAATAAGGAAAAGCATTAACAATGGATTCCTGTTTCCATTGATTGAGAGGTGTCTGAGACGTATGGTGTGACTAGCACACTGGATGTGTTGTGTATTAATTGGGAGTCTGATCTGATCTGTGATCAAGCGTGTGCTCTCCTTGTTAAGGAACTGTATGCATATACACGCTTTTTTTGCATGCGGAATTGATAATGTTTGAAGCTCCAGGTCATTACATTTATTTTTTGGATACTCGTCATGAGCATGTAAGTGTGGTGAAAATAATGTCTTTTTCAACCTTCACCTATTTTTATTGAGCCCTTTTGTGCTACATTTCAATCCTTAGCCTATTTTTATCGAGCCTTTTTGTGCTATAAATGTAATTAGGCTATTCGAAGGAGCAATACCACTGCCATTGGAAGCTCCAACGTCGCAGATATTCCCCCGGACCTTGTAAATCCAGGAGCAATTGAACTAGTCATGGACATCAGGAGAGAATATGCAGAAAAGCTTGAGGAGGTGTTTTCCTTGCTCGGGATCTTTTGGAACTAGCTCTGTAGTTATTTTTGTGGGTAGACTTCAAGTTCACTTGTTTAAATGTCCACTTGTTATCACTTGGCTATCACATAAAAAAGTGCTTTACTGCTTTGTAGTGAACTGGCGCCATCAGATTAAGTTTTTTCAATTGTTGGATTTGTAGCTTGTGAGCATCTTCTGGCAACTCATTTTCTTTTGCCACTAAAATTGCTGATTGACATTGACTTGCAGTCCCAAGAAAGAGCCAGAAAACTAAGAGCAGACTTGGCTATTGAGGAGCACCGTGGACTAGAACTGAGTAGAATCCTGAAGGAAATTCTTCCAGATCCAAGAGCATCTTCCGAACAAAAATCTCGCCCAGGACGAAAAGTGAGTGGTTCATCTATCCTCTCTTTGATTTCCTTTTATTAAACAGGTTAAAGCGCGTGAGTTAATTTCCATTGTTTAAAAAGTATATGAGCTAGATATTAACCATTTAGATGAAAAGCTTCTCTCTTCTTTTTAAGTTTAGCATACGTTAGTAGAAATGTATATGTGATGTTTTCTTTTTTTGTTAATTCTTAGCTCTTTCTATGATTTAGGAAGATAGTTCTGTAATATGTTTTTGGAAGCTCGCTAGGAACATGATAACATCCTCATGAATATGATATGTACTTCGCAGGATTTTTCTGATGGCATATATACACGAAAAAGCCATTTGTAAGGATTGCAATAGTGTTATTTTGCACGATGATAACTTCACGCCTTTGTTATATCCGCGTTTATGTTGATAACTCTCTCTCTCTCTTTCTCTCTCTCTCTCATGAATTTCACCAAAACAATGACAGGCCAGCCTTGAGAGAAGAAAGATGTCTAAACGTTTGACAGAAGAAGCCCTGGCATACTTTGATGAGTGTGTTTCACTGTCGACATTTGATAGTTCCGACTTCTCGTCACCAGAAGATCCACCACTCAAAGTAGTTGGTGATGCTAACCCCTTAAACGAAGGTGGATCAGTTCGCGCATCAAATTTGAGCGTATTAGCCATGCATACTCCAAGTGGTCATGTCAATGAGAAACAGGTCTGTCACCATGCTTTTTGCTATATCCTCAGCGTTTTGTTTTGTCATCGATGGAGAACACAAGATTCTCAAATCATTATGATCCGTCTTATGCCATGATTAGAGAGATTCTCATATTTTGGACTGCGTATCAATTGAAAGACAAATACTGAATCTGGTCAATTTGTGCAAATTACACGTGAAGATCAGATATCTTGTGGCAAATTAAAATGAAGGCAATTCAAGATTCTGTGTGATGGTTTTAATGTTCTAAATGGAAATTGGTTTCAACTGTGCAGCAATCATTCATAGAGAAACGGTTCGAGCTTGGTGGCAAGTCCTCGAGAGTTGCTGCCAGCTGCAGTAATGAAAATTCTACCCCGGAGCTGGGTAGTTCTGAGAGTACTAACCGGGAACCGGGATGGAAGTACAAGTTCTCTTTCTCAGGCAACACATTTGATTACTTTGACCTTCAACACGACATCAGCAACTGCGTCAAAGGCTCGAAGAACCACTCTAAGAAGGACGACAGTAGCACGGCAAGTACAAGAAGCGATTACTTCCATGTCGACGAGTACGACTTCCATGCCTCAATGCAAAGCTTGTTGGCGGACAGAGTGACCCACAGAAACCGTTTGGAATCTGGTGGTGTTCTTATTTGTGGTGGAGGGGTCACAGTAACATTCTCTCCATTTGGTTCTTTCATCTGAGTTAAAATGATCGAGGATCAAACTAGCAGAAGTTCATCAAAGAAGAGAGAAGCAAAATCCGCCCAGTGATCATGTAATTATCTAATAGCCGTTAGTGGTTTGCATTACAAGAAAGTTATTCGATAGGCGAAAAAGGATTCCGATCCCTGTAGTTCTTTTCATTTGCTCATCGAGCAAGTCTCGTCGCTATAGGTCACGTAGACCTATCTCGGACTCGGATTCATCGAGGCGCGGCTTTTTCTACCAAAGACAGTAAAATGCTTAACCATGGAATGCAATTTTGTGATGAAGCACTACTTGCGCAGTCGAACGGGACAATTTACAAATTGAACACTGATGATCAGCTTTGTTGAGAAAGAGCAGTGGAACAAAAAGTTAAGCAATTAGAGTTCATTGTCATCATCCTTTTCTGTTCTTGTTTCCTTTTAGAAACGAGGAAATCCTGGATTAGATCGTATCGTACTTTTTGCTCATGCGGGTACCCACAAATCATCTATCAACATAACAATGTATGAATTTGGAAGTCTTAAAATTTATCACGAAAGTACAATTAGGTTCTAAAATTTTTCACGAATGTGCAATTGAGTCCCTGAGTCGATTGCATTGTCATTCACGTAATAGCACTACTCTCCAAGTTGGCGAGAGATTGATCATATAAAGCACACACGAGGCGATGGATGGTCGAAATGATGAGAGAGTGCGACATGAACAATTGAGGTGCGGCGCGCCGACACTGATTGATCTCAGGATATGTTTTCTCCTGCTCACACCGTATTTGGCAGAGGATCTAACAATTTTCAAAATGAGGTGGCAATTTTTGAAATTTTATTTTGAAGAGACCCCCAAAGGGTAACAAAAGATGAGAGGGCCAAATTGTAATGCTTCCCCTTCCATTCACTCTGCTTTTAACTGCTGCCCCTCCGAGGATAATTAATCCTAATTTAACCTCAAACCTTGGTTAGCCTTAACCCAAGGGTTATGCATTCTGAGTTAAGTTCTGGTTTATCTTTTGTTTCTCATTTGATTTTTTTTTTGTCTTCCTCCTCTGAGTTCTTCGTCTTGTGCGTCTCCCCAATTTGGTAAACTACTTTAGATTAACTGCATACAAGTCAGAAAATCCATCTGAAAGGGGCGCAAAGTTGAGAGACCCCATCCATCTCTTTCATACAGAGTTCCTCTCTCTCTCTCTCTCTAAGGTTTGAGACAGAAAAAAAAAAAAAAAAAACAGAGCCCAAATGAAAAGGCCTCCTACTTCTTCATCTTCTTCGACTACTTCTTCTGGGTCTAATCCTAATGATCGGTTGGAGCAAAAACCGAGAAAGAAACGCGCCCGAAGAGCTCGAGACGCTGGCGAACCTCCAAACGGTGATAAGCACAGCCCGTGCAGGAGGAGCTCCATCTACAGAGGAGTCACCAGGTCTCTCTCTCTCTCTCTCATTTTGCTCGTGTTTTGCATGGGGATATGAGATTCATTAGTGGGTGGAACAGGCACAGATGGACGAAGAGATTTGAAGCCCACCTGTGGGACAAGAGTTCTTGGAACAGCTCTGGAAGCAGAAGAGGACGACGAGGTGCGTATTACGCGACTCTCTCTCTCTCTCAAAAACTCTGTTTTATCGAAAAGATTTCGTTTCCTCAGCGAGAACTGGATTTATTTATTTATTTATTATTATTATTAAAAAGAACTGGATTATCCGATCGCATTTCTTCAAAAGTAAATTATCATGCCGATCGATCCGTCCTGCTCTGTTCAGATCGACGAGTACGAAAAGCACTTCGAAGAAATGCAGAGCCTCTCCAGAGACAAGTACTCAGCGTCGCTGTGGCAGTGCAATAACGGGTTCTCTAGAGGAGTCTCGAGGTATCGCGGTGTAGCTAGGTAAATCTTCTGCGTCCCCTTTGGTCGTGCACTAAATCAAGCCGTCTCGATAAGTGCGGGATTCACCTGGAATTCATAAAGCATGTCCCGATCTTGTGAAATTGTTTTGGAATTCATAATCGCGAAGGATCCAACTCCTTTGTGCGAGTGCTCGAATTCCAACATGCTATAGTTAACCGCAGCACGTTAATGGTGCAAGCAAAAGAAGCCTGGTTGCAATCCATACCGAAGTAGTTAGTGAAAAACACATAAATTTGCCTGATAATTTTGTTGTTGAAGTGTTAAACTGTTAGGTAAAAGCGTGATTTAATATTTAATTAATTTAACACTTCCTTCCTTCACACTTAGTCTGGTCCTTTTTGCTTAATAGTAGGGGTGGACATATTTAACATGAGGTACATAAGCAAAGCATTTCAATTTTAAGATGTACTTACTATTTCTACCCTTCCAGTAAAATGATTTCAGTAAAGGAAATAGTAGAATTGTTGATAGGGAACTATAAAAGTGACCTACCTAATTTTATTGTAAAAACTTTAGGGATCAATGATTGGATCATGCAACTACAAACACCTTTTCTTGGATAAAGAAAGAAATTATTCGATCTAATTCCGTATACGGATGGTGTGACAAACGAAGTAATTACAAAATAAAGAAAATGTGAAAACTTGTTCTTTTTGTGAGGTGGCATCGAGTCTCACAATTTTTTGATTTGATTAATTTGGAGTGACATTACTTTAACTTTTCCACCGTTTTTCATGGCATCTACCTTGACAACAGGCATATTTTATCTAAGATAATTCCGCTTTTATATCATTGACTATTCATAACATGAGATCATCAGTGCATTTAAAATTTAGTTAATCATTATTGAATAAGTGATTGTTGATATTCAAATAATTTTAATTTTTTTTGTTGTTGTGGTGGGTGCAGATATTGTGATTTGCTAAGAAGGTAGTATGCGAGGACTTGTGCTCCTTCGACTTCGAGACACGTGTTAATAGTTTTCTTTTTTGGGCCAACAACAAATTATTCCTAGGAGAAACTATGGTTGAAGAACTTGTACTTTGCTTTTCTTCTTTTTTTTAATACCACGAAAATCTCTAAAATAGTAATCTATGATAAATTTATCATAAACTAATTTTTTTACCACGAAAAACCTCAAACTTATACACTTGTAATAGATTTACCCTATGTTACTTTCCGTTAAATTTGGGTAATATCACGAAAAATCCTAAACTTATACACCTGTGATAAATAAATGGTAAAACCTCAAACTAGTATATTTGTCAACTGTCACGTGTCATCCAACTCAGTAATTTGATAGGTAAAATTTAACAAAAACTAACATAGGGTAAATTTATTACAGGTGTACCAATTTGAGATTTTTTGTGGTAAAAAAATTAGTTTTAGGTGAATTTATCACATGTGTACTAGTTTGGGGTTTTTCGTAATATTAACAAATTTTTTTCAAATTTTTTTTTATAGTAAATGTGAGCAGTTTTTGCTTCTAAATCTATTTCTACTTTCTAATGATATTATAGGGCAGGCGATCATGTAATTGTTTTATTAGTCAGCATAATTCTTTTCCTTATCCTTTACATCTTTTCAAAGATTAAAAAAAAAAACCGATTAGGATCGCTTGAAATAATCATGAAACGTAACAAAATCTTAAAAATACATATTCTTATACTATCAAAATTATAATAATGTTTAAAAAACTTAAAAGAAATTTCAAAAAGTAAAAGATAACCCATAAACTGCATATACTCGGGAAAAATTACTTGATCAGCCATAAACCTATTTTACGAACGTCAATTCAGTCATAAACTTTTCAAGTTTGTCAATTTAGTCTTGAATCTTTGCGCGAAATTCTAATATAATCCTTTCAATCAATTTTTGCCGGAAGGACTACATAGAAATTCCGCACAAAAATTTATGACTAAATCTGTAAAATTTAAAAGTTTATTACTAAATTAACATCCGTACAATAGTTTTAGGACTAATTGGACAATTTCTCCACAAATATCCCATCTCTCCTTTCTATCCCGAGGGATATTTTACAAAGATAAAATCTACTCGAGAAGAAGAAAAAAGGGGACAATTAATTGATATCGAAGAAAAAAGATTTTCCTTGTATTTTTCATCAAGTGGAATTCGGAAACCTAATCCGACCATAACACTGTTTACTTTCAAGAAATCTCTCTCCTTCTCTTCATCTATACACACTCAACCATAACACCCCGACCTTCCTGAATCCTGAATCCTGAGTACACACAACAGAAGCATGTGGTTCCTTTGTGGTGCCCGCGGGGCTTCCAAGAAAGGGAAATTAAGGATGATCGCCGGATCGTGTTACGTGCCGAAGCAACGGGCCGTGTACCCCGAGGGCGACGACGCGCACTTCATATGCTCCGAGAAGAGCACGATCGGCGTGTCGGACGGGGTCGGGGGTTGGGTTGGGTTCGGAGTTGATCCCGGGGAGTACGCCCGGGGGCTCATGACGAGTTGCGCCGACGAAGTCGGGAAGCAGGAGGCCGGTCGCGTGGACCTCAAGTCGGTACTCGATGCGGCCTTTGACAGGACCATTGTCAAGGGATCGGCCACGGCATGTCTATTGACGCTAGACGATAATGTACGTCAGTTTCTTTGCGGACCTCCGAGCCGAATGATCAGTGCTACTAAACTTACGGCGAGCCTTTGTTGCGTTTCTCGTCGCAGTGCTGTTTGCAGGTCGTGAATGTGGGCGACAGCGGGTTTGTGCGGATCCGAAAGCGCGAGAGCGGCGTTTACCGGTCGCCGATCCACGAACACGGTTTCAATTGCCCATATCAGCTTGGAAGAACGCCGGGGTACTACAGTACGCCGAGCTCAGCACAGGTAAAAGAACTTGACTTATGTTTGTCGTGAATCTTTACGTGTTTTTATCGACTAATCGCGTGTTCAGCATCATACTAAACGTGTATGTCGAAATTAAAGTGCGACCGATGAGCGATTCGGCAGCTCCCTTGTAATTTCCTTCAGCTCGTGCGCGAAGTAATCTTTTCGACGTGACTCCATAACGATTTTGCGTGAATGTCCAGAGCTACAATGTCAAAGTATGCGAGGGGGACATCATCGTCGCCGGGACGGACGGGTTGTTCGACAACATGTTCGTGAAGCAAATCAAGGACGCGGCCGAAGCCGGGATAAGAACAGGCAAGGATCTTGGGGACATTGCATCGTCGATAGCCGCTCGAGCGCATGCCAATTCCCTGGACGATACCATGAGGACGCCCTTCTCCGAAGGCTTGGAGAAGCGCGGCAAGGAGCACCGAGGGGGCAAGGCCGACGACATCACCGTCATCGTCGCTCGCATCGTCAGGGATTAGGGAGAGATCTGTTGGGGAGACGCTTTGAAGGCACTCTCTTGCTAAGGCAAAGAGTGGTGCTCGCTTTGATTCTTTCGGGCAACCTGTACATACAATTACATTCAGCGGAGCATTTCTTATATCACTTCGAATTACATATCGAATAGATTAGACGTCTTCAATTTGATTCGAGTTAATGCTTTCAACTGTAGTTTCGAACTGAATTATGTTAGCGTGCGCCTTCAATTTTACAACTTCGCAAAAATTAGAAGAAGGAAAACCGAATTTCACGACGTTTTCACTTTTTTAGATCGAATTTCGACGAAACGTTTATATGGCGACATGTATTATAAATGCTTTCAGAACTTAAAATATTCTATGCGAACTATGTTTTTTACAGTCAACTCTCTCAGATACACTTAAACTTAAATAAAGTTTCTCGAGACTAAAAAGCATTGATCATGGAGATCTAATTTGCTGGGAATTGGACCCAACTGGGAATCCTAGAGAATAGAGGAGACGCTGTCTGTAATTAATACAAAATTGCGGGGCCAAAATGTAAACATCGACAATTACGAAAAAACGGCAAAACGTAACAGCACCCGGGTGCCGCGTCTCTTCTTCTTCTTCTACTTCCTCTTCTTTCGGTTGCGGTGTCGCTCTCACGCCCCGAGTCCGAAAATCTCCGTCCCAGTCGCGCCAAAATCGAAGCAGAGGCGAGCCCCGAAAGCTCACGGAACTCGCGCGAGCGCGGCTGCCGTCGTTCGAATTCGCTACGCAACGCTCGATCGATCGCTCGAGCGCGGAACTCAGTGGCCACGTAAGTTCCTCTCGTCGTTCGATTCGATTCGATTCCGGCACCTGCTTTCGCCGGGGACGATGGAATGCCTCATCTAATTTCGAAGAAACGCATCCTCTTGCCGTGCTTTTTGGCGTGGCGTTCGCGCTGCGGAAGTCCCTCCGCGCGGTCGAGATCGGAATCGGTACTCTGTCGAACTGTGGGTGGTTCCGTGGAATTTGGAGTGTAGGAATTAGAGGTGTCGGAGTTATTTGGAAAGAGCTGCAGTCGTCGACACCGTCGGACCATTTGCTCTTTTCTTTTTAATTGTGGAGCAGTACTAGGTTCTCCGCGGCTTTTGAGATTGTTGAATTTTTTCACTTGGTTGTGCTTTTTTGGCTTTGCAGGCTGTAGTAGTGAGGCTCTCTTTCACGTCTTCAATAATATGGGTGAGCGCGGAGAACCTTTTGTAGCATTCTCAGCCGCTGCTTTCTGCTTTGGGTTATACATTATATAGAATGGAGGTTGAATCGGCTGACAAAAATGGGGACCCCAGGGGACACCGCACTGCCCAAAATGTTGTGCGTGATCGGGGTGATCAAGAGAGTGCCAGCGACACTTCTTCGGACCGGGAGACGACCACTTCAGGCAATGACGGAAGGGTGAAACCATGCGTTGGGATGCGGTTTGAATCGGAAGAAGCTGCAAAAACCTTCTACGATGCATATGCTAGGCGCATTGGTTTCGGCACCCAGGTTGGTCAATTTAGCCGCAGTAGGCCTGATGGGCCTATTATAAGTTGGGATTTTGCATGTTCCAAAGAGGTCTTGAAAAGGAAAAATATAGAAAGCTGCAATGCAGTGCTCAGGATTGAGTGGAACGACTCAGACAATTGGGTCGTGTCCAAGTTTGTGGAAGAGCATAACCATTCAACAGCAACTCCTAGTAAAGTGCATCATCTCCGACCGCGTAGGCATTTTGCTGGTGCTACAAGGAATGTGAGTGAACCTCTGGATGCTATAAGTGATGCTCATGCTTCTTTGGATGGGAACCATGTCAATTATGAGCCAAATAGAGGAGGAAGGAATATCTCTCCTATTGAATCAAATCACCCAGCAAGAAACGTTGGCTCTGTTAACTACGCAAGACCCAGCATTCGGAAGAGAAGTCTGGGACGAGATGCCCAAAACCTTCTCGACTATTTTAAGAAAATGCAAGCGGAAAACCCCGGTTTTTATTATGCAATCCAGCTTGATGACGATAACCGCATGACTAATGTCTTCTGGGCTGATGCAAGATCAAGGGCAGCATATACCTACTTTGGAGATGCTGTAGTTTTTGACACAATGTATAGACCAAATCAGTACCGAGTTCCCTTCGCTCCTTTCACCGGTGTAAATAATCATGGTCAGATGATATTGTTCGGTTGTGCATTACTTCTAGATGAGTCCGAATCATCCTTTGCTTGGCTCTTTAGGACATGGCTGTCTGCAATGAATGATAGACCCCCTGTTTCTATAACTACTGACCAGGATAGAGCCATACAAGCTGCGGTGGCTCAAGTATTTCCACAAACTTGTCGCTGTATCTGCAAGTGGCACATCCTAAGGGAGGGCCAGGAAAGATTAGCTCACATCTACCTTGCTCATCCTTCTTTTTATGGGGATCTGTACAGTTGCATTAACTTCTCCGAAACTATTGAGGATTTTGAAGCATTGTGGGTTGCTCTTCTTGACAGGTATGATCTCCGAAAAAATGAGTGGCTTCAAGCAGTATATAACGCTAGGAAGCAGTGGGCTCCGGTTTATTTTCGTGACACTTTCTTCGCTGCAATCTCATCAAAGCAAGGGGTGAACTCATTCTTTGATGGATATGTGAATCAACAAACAACAGTCCCTTTGTTTTTTAAGCAGTATGAAAGGGCTCTGGAAAGTTCATTAGAGAAGGAAATAGAAGCAGATTATGATACCATTGGCAACACACCAGTCCTGAAAACTCCATCACCTATGGAACAACAGGCAGCAAACGTTTATTCAAAGACAATTTTTGCCAAGTTCCAGGAGGAACTAGTTGAAACTTTCGTGTATACTGCAAATAAGATTGAGGATGATGGAGTAATCAGTAAATACAGGGTTGCTAAATATGAACATGACGACAAGGCATTCATAGTTACTCTGAACGTATCTGAGATGATAGCAAGCTGCAGCTGTCAAATGTTTGAGTACTCAGGAATACTCTGTAGACATATATTGACCGTCTTCACTGTGACAAATGTACTCACTCTTCCTTCTCACTACATATTAAAGCGATGGACCAGGAATGCGAAATCTCTGTTGGGATCTGAAGAACAAAATTCTGATCCACGTGGTATTGAAACTCTTACATCTCGCTTCAACAGTCTATGTCGGGAAGCCATCCAGTATGCCAAGGAAGGAGCAATTGCCGTGGAAACATATAACGCTGCAATGAGTGCTCTAAAAGAGGGTGTTAGAAAGATAGCTTCCGTGAAGAAAGGCATTGCTAAAGTGGCTCTGCCAAGTTCACAGAGCAGTGGAAGTAATGAGGACAGTAGCAAGAAAACCTCATCATCCGTCCCCGAGATGTTCCCAGCATTGTGGCCTTGGCAAGATACCTATCCTCCTCTTTTTAACCTTAACGACAATGAAATTCCTGTGGATGATTTAACTCAGCCCAGCCTCGCCCCTGTGTCAATTCAACGCGACAGCGGCACACCTGATGACACAGTAGGAAGCATTTTTCTTCTCTTCTAAATTTTTTCTGTATCATTTTTCATCTTGTGAATTTGTTAAATAGGAGTTCAACATTTTGTGTCAATTTCTGATTGTCTTGTCTTAATGTAGGTTGTTCTTACTTGTTTCAAGTCCATGACTTGGGTAATTGAGAGTAGTACTGCAACTTCTGCTGGTAAAGTCGCTGTAGTTAATTTGAAGGTACGAGTTTCGGTGCCTTTCCTTATGGTTATGCTTTTTGTACATAGGGCTTGTTTTCCCTGATTGTAAACTAGTGTTAACCACTTGCATATCGTTGATAATTTCCATTAATTGAGACATTTACATTTACATCCTTGTTAAATATTTGAAAAGACACCACGTGGTTCATTGTCATCTGGAAGGTAGTTTTTGGTGCTTATCTGAGTATAAGCACATTTTCTTCCTGTGGCTCCATTGGTTTAGTATGTATGTGGGGCTGAATGGAGTTATATGATTGGGCTGATATGAATATACCCACATGTTGGTGGTTCTTAGCTCTCTCTCTTTCTCTCTGTGGATATTGCTCACAAGCTTATTTCATTCTCATGCACCTTTTTGTAGCTGCAAGACTATGGAAAGATTCCTTGTGGAGAGACAGAGGTGCAGTTCAGGTTAACAAGAGTCACGCTGGAGCCCATGTTGAGGTCCATGGCCTACATCGGCCAACAGCTCTCATCCCCAGCCAATAAGGTTGCTGTCATCAATTTGAAGGTATTGCGAAGGCTTGACACCTTTTCTCCTGATGGCTTCAGTGTTTCAGCATTTAACCTTTCTCAGTAGAATCTTTAAGGTCCTAAATTCTTATGTGGTTTAGTGATATATAGATAATTTACAGTGATATCCGTGATATGTAGCAACTATTGTTTTGTACACTACATCAATTTCTAGCTTTTTGTGTTAGGATTTGGAATTTCTGACTGTCCAACAATGATTTCAGGCTTTATCTTCCTTTATATAGTTCCATGCCCCCCAATGTTTCAGGCTTAAGAGGAAGTATCTTTATGACATTTTATAATTAGGTTTTCAATATAGGAGAAGGTGCATAAGAGACATGGGGGGTGAGCAAAAAATTGAATTTCCCCTAGCAAGCAAAAGCCCATAGATGTTGCTTTTTGTTAAAAATTCTGTGCATGATTGTTTTGGTGACCTTCAGGCAATTGGACTTGCCATGGATATGACGTATGTCCCTTTAGGATCCCAAACATGAGAAATTTCATTGTGCAGTTATACCTTTCATGGGGATTAACCTTTTTTGTTTCTCACATGCTTGAGAAGAAGAATCTCTCCTTTATGTTTGAGATTTTTGTTCTTCAGTTCACTTAGGTATCTGAGGGTGAGCCTTAAAACTGTGGGAATTGTCCCCAATAATGTGCTCTCATGTATTGTTGACTTGGTTCATTTAATCCTTGCTTACAACATTATATTGCTATCTTTTTTTCAGCTTCAAGATACGAAGACATCCACTGGAGAAACAGAGGTGAAATTTCAGGTTTCAAGAGACACTCTAGGCTCAATGCTCAGATCCATGGCTTACATCCGTGAACAGCTCTAAAAGGTGTAAGTGGAGTTTCTCAACTGTTTTCCTTGTAATCAAGCGATACTGCATTAGGTCACTTGAGGAGTAGTATGTAGATCATAGGCATTTTGTTCTGTGTGGTGTTTCAAATGTTTTGCTAAATAGGAGAATTCATATTGATGCATGAATGACTGCTCATACAAGCTTTGCTGGTTTGGCATCACTTTTTCCTGTTGTACGTTGAATATTTTATCCACAGCTAGAGAGGGATATCAATTCCTATCCCTTATTGATAGGTATATTTTTTTCTCTTATATAGCCCACCTTTCCATTTTCCAGTCAAGCTTTATCGTTTGCTACAATTTATCTGGAGAGTTGGAATCTGCAGAGTTGCTTCAAGGATGGAGGCATTGCAGAGGTCTGTTGTGAGAAATATATAGTATAGTGTAACAAATCTGGTAAAGTAATTGCTAGAATTGATTGTCATTAAAGATAGCACCACATTCACCACATTGGGTGAATTTAGTTAGGTATATGTGCCTTTTATAGGTCCTAAGGGTTAGATAATGCGTTATTCATTTTAGAGCAACCAAGAGTAGGTAACACACTGTAAATGTGAGTTGTGTGAATACTATGGTTTTAATGAATGAGGTAGAAGATTGGATGTGTATAACCTTCACTTGGGTTCTTCTTTTGATGCAATTTTGGAGGTTATTCGAGTTTAATTGCTTCTCCTTTTCACCTGAGAGTGGAAAATCCTCTATCTGAAGCTAAGCAAACTAGAGCTTGCCCAAGAAAATACATCAGTTGAGTTACTTCAATTAATTCAATTATTGACATGATGGTCTGCCAGTCGAAGGAAACCTTGTCCTTCAATGGCGGATTTTTGAAAAGAAAAGGTATGTATGAGAGTTTAACCAGACTTGGCTTCTTGAAATATCATTACAATGAGAGTCGTCATTTGCCAACAGATAGAGCAATAAACATTAGTCTCTCTCTCTCTCTCTCTCTCTCTGTTCAATGGATTTTATGTGGCCGATACAAAGAGATAAAGAAACTTCATGAAAACAAAACTTATTTATTATGGCGTAACACAGAAGTAGCGGGAAACTATGACGGACGAAGGGAAGAGAGCACGACATCTTGTAGGGAGCTGTCTCTCTGCATCGCCGCCTTGAACTCTTCAAAGGTGACTTTCCCATCGCTGTTGGCATCCATCTGGTCGAATATCTCGTCTAGCTTTCCCGGTTCGGTGATGTCTGTGGGAAGGCAATCGTCGGGCAAAGCCTGTAAAAAAGGGTCATCATCATCGCAATATCACCGCAATATCACCTTTTTAACTTGGAGAAAAATAAGTCAAATAAATTTAGTGAAAAGTTGAAGGGTGGCATTACCCTTAGCATGGAAGCCACTTCTTCCTTGGTGATGCACCCAGATCGATCTGTATCGTACATCTGTTTAAGCACAGAACTAACGTCAGCGTGGGATAATGAATTTTCATTTTTCTTAAAGGATCTCTGGTCTTGTGTCCAGAGTTGCGAAAGATAGATTTTTGGGGGGCAAGAGAAGATTTGTTACAGTTATTACAGGAAAAGATCGCAGAAACTGTGCCTGTTTTCTGTCGAAAATTAAATTTTCTAACTGGAAGGTGATATGTTTCGTCAGAATAGATAAACGGAATTATCACACCGGTACTGAAACCCTGATCTGTCTGCTTCGCGGCGGCGTATTGCCGATAATTAATGTTCCTGTGGCTATTCAGATAATCAGGTGTACCTTGAAATCCCTCCAAGTTCTTAGTAAATAATGTTCTTCAAGTGTTATTATCTTCCATGGAGACCATGAAGATTAACGTACCTCGAAGCAGAGGCGTAGAGCGTCATCCCCACGGGAGTTCCTGAGGCTGGAGAAGCCACACAGTATCTCTCTCATATCGACGGTTCCATCACGGTTGTTGTCAAATAAGTCGAAGATGCGAGGTGCCAGGGGGACTAACGACGACATGTTCATCGCTTTCAGAACCTCTTCGAATTCTGATAGGGTGGCGTTGTCTCCGTTAGTGCATCTGCAATGAGCCAAGTATGCATTCTTGTAATCAAAAGTTTCCATAAAAGCGGAGAACCTAAATAAAAGCATCTGCGCAGGGGATTCATCTACTCATGGCTCACATTTTCTTGAAATTGACCTTAAGATTCTCAAGTTCCTCTTGCGAAAGGTCATGAGACCCGAGCAGAGATTTCAGCTTCTTAGTCCTCAGGAATATGGTGCTGCTCCACACGCTCGCGATCGCCGCTGCACGTAATTTCCGCCTGGCGTTGAAGCTCTGCAGCCTCGAAACGACTTCAGGGTCCATCTGCTCCTCCTTGGCCAATTCACCTATTACCCACGGATGATTGAGAAGCTGTTTGAACAGCGAGTTTAGTGTCGCTAGAAGAGCATGTACATTACTTCAGAAGTTATCATGGGCAAGAGAGCATGTACAATTTAAGTCTCTAGTTATGAACTTACGAGAAATGCACAGGTTTCTCTTGACAGCAATTTGCTGTTATAGCTACTGAATCCCTGTCTATATATAGGAGAAAAAAACTTAAGAGGCCTTATTGGAGTAGTAAATTTGAGGGTCTTACATCTAGAGCACTCGGTCTCCTGCTAGGATCCACAGTCAAAAGGCTGGATATTAGTTCTTTTGCTGATGAGGTAATGTTCTTCCAGGTCCTTTCGTCGAAGCTGAACTCTCCCTTCACAGAAGAAACATAATCTCGCCGAGTCAAACTATTTGTCCTTGGAACCAATACCTGGTCCTAGGGCTGCAAAAGAGAGCAAAATCTTTTCCTGTTACATAGATATGCTTGAACTTACTCTCATTATCATCTGTTGCTTTTGCCGATTGGATGGGGCAATGAATGGCGGATACCTGAAATTTGTACAAAACAATGTCAATATCTGCAGACGACTGCCCATTGCTGTAAGATCTGAGAAATATTTTTTAACAACTCTGCTGGAGCGAAATTGGAAGCGAAAAGCGAGTAAAAGGAATACTTTTCAGGAATCTGACAATCGTTAAGCCCTCTGGTTGCCAGGAAATTAGCAGGAATTGGGCAACAATGACATTTTCAGAAGAATGGGGATCCTACTCAACTTGAAGAAAAATCAGTCAATAACTGGATTCTGAGACAGACAGGAATTGCTAAGCTCACAAATGAAATCGACAAGCGACTAGATCCTGGAATAGTCAGTTTAAACTGTTCTAGGCTCTGCAGTCACATATTACACTGTCATGGCCCGAGAGCTCTAAAGCAAGTGGTAACCTTGAGTGTGTAGTATTCTAGGCGAGCTCTCAAACCTGAAACTTTCATATCAAGAAAGTGCTGAGCTTAATCAAGAAGGTGAGAATTTTCACATCTGTGAAGAGCCTATTAAGCAAAGAAAACTGCAAAAGTAGCAACTACCCCATTAGATTATCATCCTTCTACCCGAAGTATTCACGAATCAGGAGAGTGAGAATACTGCAACATACCCTGAGAGCAGAATGTATAGAATGACTCCCAAAGACCACATGTCACTCTTAGTAGTTATTGTTCCCTGAGAGAGAGCCTCTGGTGACACATAATCTATCGAGCCAAACAATCCAATAACTGGGTCGGACTCCTCCACGGAGCTCAGCCCAAAATCCATGATCTTCAGTGGTGAATCCTCGCGCTCGTCCAAGAACAGGCAATTCTCCGGCTTCAAATCCCGGTGCACAATATTGGCCCTGTGGAGAGCATCCAGGCCCCGGGCGATCTGCAGGACCACGGCAGCTGCTTCCACCTCCGAGTACCTCTTCCGATCCACGATCCGGTCAAACAACTCCCCGCCTGAGCAGAGCTCGAGGATCAGATGGACCCCGCTCTGGTCCTCACACACGTCGTAGAGGTCGATGACATTGTCATGAGGGGAAACATTCTCAACTATCCTTCTCATGACCAGGATCTCATTGGTCAGAAGTGCATCAGAAATGGGCACTTGCTTCCACATGGGGAATGTCAGGGAAGCAAACTGCTTCTTCGTGGAGACTGTTGGCGGTGGAGTCGACAGGCTGAGCCTCTTGAGCGTCTTGATGGCAACTTCTCTTCCATCTTCGCTCGATTTGGAGATGCCTTTCCTGACCACTGAGAATCCTCCTCTTCCTAGGACATCAACCACTTCATAGTCATCAGAGAGCCTTCTTGTTTCTTGGTCCATAGGCAAAGAGAGCTTTTCTGACAAAAGCTGGCGAAGACTCAAGAGAATTTGGAATCTTGGAGACTTGAGGAAAACTGGGTTTGCACTTGGAATTCGGAAAAGGTTTGAACTTTAAAGAAGGATCAGAAAGAGAAAGAGAAAGGGTACAAGTTGGGTTCAATGATAAGGGATTGACGTAAGCATACACGAACAGTTCTTTATGCATTAGTTTAAGATCATATAGAAATGCATGAAATTCAGATGGAAACGAGGGAACAAACTGGGGGGTACACCAGCTGAGGAAATGGAGACAAAGGTGACTTAGTCAACTAAAACTAATCAACCAATCTCCTCCCACATAATCCAAAAACGTATCATAACTCTATGCTTTTATCATTTCCTACGAAATCCATGTAAAAGAATAGTCACTTTTTATGAACCCAGAAAACAAAATAATAGAAGAGCAAAGAAAGAGAGAGCTGAGCGGCTTGGTTGACTTATCTTCCATTGTTTTATGCACCAAGATCTCTAATGTCTCTCAGATTTTCATTAAACTCATTACATTGGACCACAGTAAACAAGTTTCAGCGAGTCGCTTAGAACCCACAGCATAGTTCTCATCGGCTCCGTCTCATATAAGAATAATAAAACCGCGTCATTCGGCTGTAATCAAGGAAATTTCTGTCAATTAGGGCATTTCTTGATCCTCCTTATATTAATTTGCAGTTCTAGAGAATTACCTGGTGTTCATTTAACATAATTAAACAATAAGAGAGTTTCTTCCTAAGGATCAGTTTGGGGTTCTGGGTTTTTCTTCTTTTTGTCCCTTGTAGAATTCCAGTTGTTTCTTTCCTTGTTTTGGAGCCCTTTGAGCAAACTGATGAAATCTCTCAAAATAGACTGCAAGTATCTTCTCGCTCTTTTCTGTAAACATCTGCTAAAACGTTTATGAAATCCAGTCTCTAGCTTTGTTCTGCAGACTGTTTCTCTTTCATGGTGACAGACAAAGGATAGCATGAAGTAAAAATCTTCTCTGCTAGTAATGTCATGTTCTCCTCGCTTGTCTAGGAAAGGAAAAAACAAAAGCTGAGTACATTGGGCTGAAAACATTCTTTTGACACGCATGTTAACTCCAAGGAGAATATTGCCAAGAGATTAACACCAAAATATGAGTTGAAAACAAGATTAGAGTGAACTAAATAATATGCATCAAAACGAAAAAAAATGAGGAAAAATATATGAACTCTAAAAGAAAAATTAAAAGCAACAAACTAGGAAATTTTCCCTTTATTAGTTTTTCTTTCATTTTTTTTTTTTGTACAGAGTCACATTTAAGTGTGCTCTTTTTGATAGTCAAGAGAAAGTGGAGTGATTAATGGAATAAAATAGGAAAAAAGAAATTAGCCTTGCTCTTTTCTCTTTATATGGACGAAAAGAAATGGGTATATGCTATGTGAAATTATTGAGAGATCAGACGGGTTCAAGCTGGGGAGCGGGTCGTACACGGAGCAGGTTAAGTTGTGAATCGATGGGGCCTTGGACGGCGCCAAAGTCGGAGTATTTAACAGCAGAAAACCATAATTATCCAAACAAATCAAGACAACCTGAAGAAGACAAGCCACACCATTGACCTTTGGAGACGAGCGAATGAGCTTTCTAATCCCACAATCATAAAGAAAAGCAGCTCAAATGGATGCCCTGGTAATCACCATGGATGAGAGAATTCGATGACAATCGGGCTCGCTAAACCCCGAGAAAATAACGACACGATGTGGATTGTTAAATGAATCTCATGTTAAGAAAACTCAAACCACACAATACCCTGTTGGCACCAAAAGATCCTGGCTTCACTTGCTGATCTGTACAGACCAAGTTGTGATTTTGCTTAAGTCAGGTATATGTGAATGAATAAAAGTGGCACATCATTCACCACCAACCACAATCTCTGCAATGATTTCACTTGTGGCTCACTGGAGTTTTTTGAGCGCATGCAGAGAAGAGACCCGCCATTCAGCTCAACAAAAAGCAAAGGGCTAGAAGCTATTTATGTATGTATATTCCAAATCAGAAATTTTCTTTTTACAAGCCAGTTTTAGTAGTTTTCCAACAAGAAGACAAACTACAGAAAGCATGAAATTTTAGGACACTATGGAGTGTGGTTTTTGTTCCTCCCCATCTCGTTACCGAATCCTCTGGCACTTCAGTTACTGCAAATGCAATTGTAAGTTGCTAACCATCCTACAGATATTGCTGCAGGAGAGAGACCCAACTCTGCGTCTCCGTTTCCAGATTAAAAACAAGCAAATCCAGCTAAGTTCAAAGCCAAAATCTTCAACCAACTTGCGGCAAAACTAAACTTAACAACAGATTGGTACTTCTCTTCTTTTCCATTGCGCCTTCTCTGTTCCTAGAAAATCAGGAAGCAAGGGCAGAGGCGGCGGCTTCAAAGGTACCAAACAGAGATGTCTTGCTTTGGAAGCAAATCCATCTTATTGCAGTCAGCCGTGGTCACGCTAAAAGGAGAACCAAATCGAGAGTCGAGCGTACCGTCGTTAAGGCAAAATTCGAACGGAGAATCAAACGCCTTGCATTGATCGTGTTGACTGCCCATCGATGGAAAGACTGATTGGTTCAAGGGTAGGTTTGTGTCTTCATGCGTTTTGCCTCCCATGAAAGCTCCATGGGCGAATAAGCTATTATCACCCATGCTATGCTGAACCTTCAGCAACTGCTGCTCACTTTCAGGTGCACCGAGTTTCCCCGCAATATTACTGTTCTGTTGGAGGTTCGTATCATAGAACGACATGAGATTGGATATCATATTTTGTCCGTCTTCAGGAAGTCCAAGTCCACATATATTAAAAGATGGGGTATGGGTCCCCGGAGATGGAGTGGGATTAGGTTGAGCAAAGGAATGAAGAAAGACTGGTTGCTGGCCATTGCTCACTTGGAAGTTTGAAATACCAATGGCCTGGGAAGGAATAGGCTTACTCCGATAAGGGCAATTCAGCTGGTGATTATTTCTCGACGTCCTATCAAGAAAACCAAGGCGGTGGTCGCTGTAAGGGCATTGAGAAAACTCGCATGTGTATATCTTCTGATCCATCTTGGCCTTCAGCTCATCAGATGGTTGATTCCTCTTTGAAATTAACCGCAAATTGGTTTTGGTTTCATTGACTTCTCCTTTGATTTGAGAAACCAGTGGATGGATCGAAAGCTCGTCTGCAGACACCCGTGGCCCGATACCAAAAGCACTTGGATCAAAAGGCTTGCATTCGTCCGCCTCAAGCTTCGGCTCATCATCGACTCCTTCCACATCATAATCACTAGCATCGCTGATGACATAGGACCCAAACCCACTATCTGAACACACAGGCAGGCAGCTACTGGGGTACAATTTCCTGGACAGAGCTTCTTCCTGATTGATTATCGCGAGCCACGTGGCACTCTCCTTTGCGGTCATCTTATCCTGTAGACATTTACTCTGACGGACGAGCTTCCTGATCTTGGAGATGTCTGGCGACATGTGCTTGATAACAGCTGTGAGGACGCTCACCTTCCAAGCCTTCTTAAGATCGTGAGGTTTCTTGTAAGGCGGAGGTCCCTGGTCCTTGGGTAGACCCAGCTGGGGCCACCACTCCTCATTTCCTGCGGGCCACCATGGAGGAGCCACACCCTTCTCCAGTGGGAATCGCCGCTGCGGTGGATCACAGTGCTGCATCAGAGCCGATAAGAGCGACCCGAGAGTGGTGTCCTGCAGTTCTTGCAAGGTATGAGGAGTGGGCCCGATGGGGGCCGCGTCCTCGCTGTCCCCGGGGATCGAGTGGTCCACCCGGTACTTGGCGATCGCTGCGGGTCCGTTCCGGTCGAACCTCACTTTTTCCTTCCACCATGCTCGGAGATTGTCTGAGGCACCGCTCACTGGCTTGCCCTTCTCGGGAATGATACCGTAGACAAAGCCCTGAGCTTTACAGACTTCCATCATCTTCAGCATATATTTGAGAATACCATCTTGAGCCCTTGACATCTTCTTCCTCCGCGCCTGCTCCTGCGACTGGCGCTGCTTTGCGCTGTCCGGAGCTTCTTTGTTCTTGTTTTGCTCCTTGAGACGCCTGTAGAGCATCCTGTCTCTCCACATCCTCCTCTCCAGCTCATCAACATCCACCTCCTCATCGCTGTAGTCTTCGTCCACAACAGCCTCGGTTTCCTGCTCAGTATCAGCATCCTGAGGATGAGCTGATAAGAAGTCGATGTTACCGCAAAAGCCCATTTCTTCGAGGATACCCATCTATGACACAGAAGGCGGCAAAACCGACTTGCTTCAAGCGAATTTCGCAGTTCTCGCTCTCCAAACTGACCTAGAATCAAGCAGATCTCAATCACTCGAGGGTTTCAATATCTTTGTGGATCCAACTCAAGATACATCTCATGACACCATAATATGAACAATATGGTTCAGTCCCCCTGCAACCAGAACGATAAATAAAGTAAAACTTAGGGAACACCCCCACCATAAATATGTTCACACGGTAAATGAAACTGGCAACAAAATCAATATTTATCCCCCCCATTTAATGCTCCACCCAGCTAATCAAAGACGCTAATCAGGCAACCAAGGCAAGCAAACAGGCAAGCAAGATTTTCAAACGTAAAAATTTCGGTAACACGAAAACGCCACGCGCATCAAGAAACAAGAAGCCATCTACGGCGATGATCAAAACAGAGAGAAAAAAAATCTTACTCTCCTCAGTTAGCTCTCAAGTATTGGAACCGAAATCAAAACAGAACAGAACACAAATACAGAAATGAGCCCACTTTTTCAGAGAGCAGGCATCAACACCAATTAGGAAGAGTCGATGTCCCACGTTACCCCAAAAGGGAACAGAGGGCAAAAAAAAGATTTGCAAAGTTAAACCCACCAAGGAAAAGGAGTTACCATCTGACAAAAAAAAAAGGAAAAGGAGTTACCAAACCAAGGACGGAAGGAAACAGAGTCATTCAGATCTGCCACACACATCATCCATTGCGATTCAAAATTCTATGCAGATTTCTCTGTCACAAAAGTACTCAGCTGCCGATTCAGAGCAGCCCACGAAACGAGCGCACACCATGTACAAGGATAACTACAGTGACTCGCCAATCATAATCGCAAAACCCGCAAACATCTGACCCAATGAAGGCCTAAGCGATTCCAGGCGAAAAGATTCCATGTCCAACGAATAGCAGAACAAACAAAAGAAGAAGAAGAAGACGACTTTCCAGCAAGCATGAACAGTACAAAAAACAAAAAGAATTTTGCAACGCTAGCTCTCCTTCCCAGACATATCGAACCCAACCACAAAGCGTGAAACTCACTGGCTCGAGCTCGCTCACAACAACAGAAGGAGCCGAAGCAGAGCCCACGATGAAATGAGAAGCGAAGAGATGGATTGAGAAGGGCATGTGGGTACCGCTCTAGTCTTCTCCTTCTGGTGCATTCGGATTCTTCTTCTCCTCCAGATTCTTCAATGAACAGAACAGAGAGAGAGAGAGAGAGAGAGGAGGGGGGGTCTCTATGTTCTATTTTTTTTTTCGGGGGGAGTCCTTTCATGTGCGATTCTCCATGAAAATGAGTGAGTGAAAATGTTTTCTCTTTACGTGAAAAGGGCCAGCGCCGAGAGGGAGAGTATTTTATCAAACCATGGTCGGGTTAGCTCTGACCGCGGTTAAGCCGCGGCTACCTACGAGCCG
>BCNH02000007.1:9714874-9746776 GCA_001662345.2 Metrosideros polymorpha var. glaberrima | reverse complement strand
GGGGGCAATGTCTACGGTGTGTAACGCTCACACCGACGGCATAAATGTCCCGATCCCAGCTCGCTGCTGTCCTTGCGCGACCGACACGTTCCGCATTCAATTTCGGATCCCTCCACGGTTCCATAAACGCAAATCCCCTTCTAATCTTTCCTTTCCTTTCCTTTTTTTTTTTTTTTCTCTTTGGTCAGTTGAACGAGGTTTCACCTTGATCAATTCGATACACGAATGCCAAATGATCATATCTCGAACTTACTTAGCAATTTTACTAATCCTTAATTAAAGTTTTCTGAATACTCGGACAGATCGCAATGTCGATGATCACCAGCCCAGCGACCCTCTAGGCTCGACCGGGGTTCGGTTGGCCCAAAGGACGGAATTGGATGAGTCTAGGCAGACGATTCGCCTTTTTTCAGGTCGGCCCGACTGACGGAAGGCGGGATAATCTTGTCCGTTACCCTACGTTCGTTCGTGGACTTAAAAAAGGGTCACATCCCAAACGAACGCGAGAGATGCTGGAGGTGCAGGACAAGGGCGTGAGCGAGCGCGCACTAGATCAGGCCAGCCGAGTACAGCTGCAAGAGCCGAGACGGCGCTCCGAACGTGCGCAAAAACGGGGGGGACACCCGAGACCAAGCCTATCTTCCTGGAAGGGACGGCTCACGTTCTCCGGCGATTTTACGATTCTACCCTTCCACGCCTCTTTTTCCATATATAAAAATCTCAAAACACGCCGAATTATATATATATATATATTCCAGGAAAAACAAAAATAAAATTACGTCCGAAAGGGCTGAAATTAATATTTTTTGGTGGATTCACGGGTTCGCTTCACGGGTCTATCGCCACCCCACTCCTTGAAATTCATGTGACTTTCGGCTTTTCTGGTATATATCTTGTCATTTTTGTTGTCAAACGGATTTTAAATTATTGGAGAAAAGATCGGGCAATACTAAAGAGATCGGATGGGCTCGTTCTAAGTACGAGGTCAATAATGTCATTTGGCGAGAGACCCTTTTTTGTCGGGAGCGGAAGGGCCATCCCATTGACAAAAAAAAAACAAGGAGATATTTTTATATTAGGTTTGAGTTATCTGAAATAAAAAAAAAAATTAAATGTCTTGTACTTTTTTGGAAGGAGGGCCGCAGCCGCCGGAGTGCACAGGGGGGCATGTGCTGCGACTTCCAAATCCGCTGAGAAGACGCCACGCGTGCAGTCGAGGGGGACCTTCATGTTGTTTGTCGGAGAGTAGAGGACACGTCACCTTCTTTGGCAGATGGCAAATCTCTTAGGAGGAGGAGGAGGAGGAGGAGCGAGCGAGATAGTGTCAAGAGAAGGATTTTTGTTCGGTGGTCCGGGTACACGTAAGCTGAAATGCATTGGAGCCGTTGATGCTGTTGATCCCACGTGGGGTCCATGTTGATCAAGGGTGGAGATGTAACGGGCTCACAAGCACCCGGATCACTTTGAGAATTATTCTTCTTTGACTCTCTCTCTCTCTCTCCCCCTCTCTCTCTCTCTCACTAGCCGACGATTCCAATACTTGCTCATCATCAAGGGTTCCTCCAAGATGGGCCGACAAAACGGGGCCCAGCCCATTTATCAGTTTTGCTCGAACACGACGTGACCCCGGGGGGGGTGGGGTTTTGGTTTGGTAGGGGAATTTAAAAAAACTAACAATTGAGATATAGACAATTCGAAAATAACCATAGAGACATAGAAGAGCTCAATCGCTCACCCAAAGCTTCTAATGAAATCACTGCAACATTACGTGGTCCAAAACCGAGGTACGATGGAGGGATGGTTACACGAGCATCAAGACTTTTCTTGTTTCATTTGCTGGGTATTTGTCAGCTTGTAAAATCTGCATTCTCCGGTGGGAAATTATTAATACCGAAATGTTAAAAATAATTAAATCTTGCTAAAATATACAGACGGAAAAAAAAAATTGTGAGCACTTTTGCAATGCCTATTCCGCTTGGAATGAGCCTCTCTATACTTGCAAAAATAAATTCTTGCCAATTTTAGTCGATCTCTTAAAAGAGAGAAAAAAGAACGGAGATTGTTATTTACGTGGCCATTTATTCTAAAAGTTTGAATTGTTAAAGACCTGAAATGCTTTGACGCCGTGTCGAACGACCATCATTTTGCTCAAAAGTTTCGATCGGCGAGAGCGTATGAGCCGCGCGTCCTCGAGCAGCATCCGGACAGTTGAGCTTGGCGGGGTCCCATGAGATCGATCCGTCGAAGCCGACGGTGCAAATGCGGGTCTGGCAAATTCGACACGCCTCCCCCAATTATCCCCTCTCGTCCTACGGAGGAATGCTTGATGAATCTGCGTGTACCGGACACAAGCTTAGAAGCTCAGAAGCGAAGCCCAGCCCATTAGAAGTTGGACCGAGGAAAGACAAGGGCTCGAGGCCCATTGGAAAAACGGACCGATTGATAAATCAGTCGATGACAACACATGGAGATCTAGTTCGACATGTCAACGGCAGGCGATTTAATATTTGCTTTCTTCGATTTTTAGACACCATAATATTGGTCGGTTTCCGGAAAATCTTGCTAATAATTCATGTACATATACATGTATATAGTCAAACCCCAATATTTTATTTTATTTTATTTTTGGTTTTTGCTGCTATGCTTCCCAAACATGAGAACCACTCCAACCCCAAAAAGAACTTTTGAACATATTATCTTTGACCATGTTTCCCGTTTCGGATCCCTTTGTGCCTCGCACGTAGTCCCGCGCCTTAACCCATGCACGGCCCCCACGTACAAATACCACCCTACGTCCGGACCAGCATCACCACAACAGCGAAGCACAAAGGATAATCTCGGAGCTGTACGTCAATGGCTTCGATCAAGGCCTATGGCAAGATTGGCGAAGCCGAGCAAGTGGCGCTCGACGCTCGACGCCGAGCCCGGAAGAGAACCATCGTCGTGAGCTTATCCTCCGTCGCTCTTGTTGCCATCGTGGTTGCTGCGGTGGTCGGTACTTCGGTGCACGCCAACAACAAGAGCGACGGCGAGCCTCAAACTCTCTCGACCTCGGTGAAGGCTGTGTGCGATGTCACGCTGTACAAGGACTCGTGCCTCGGCTCCCTCACCCCGAGGGCCAACTCGAGCGGCCAGGTCCGACCGGAGGATCTGTTCAAGCTGTCGATCCAAGTGGCCTTGGAGGAGTTGGCCAGGGCCACCGGCTATTTCTCCGAGCAAGGAGCAATCTTCCATAACACCACCGGAGATGCGATGGCAAGTGCGGCTCTGGACAGCTGCCGTGAGCTCCTCGGGCTTGCGCTGGACCATTTGAACAGCTCGCTGTCGTCGAGTGATGCGTCATCGAGCTTGCTCGATTCGGCGGACGATCTCAGGACCTGGCTCAGTGCGGCCGGGACGTGCCAACAGACGTGCATCGACGGGTTTGACGAATCAGCAGGAGCAACTAAAGAGAATGTTGCGAGCTATCTCAAGGATTCAGGTGAACTGACAAGCAATAGTCTTGCGATCATCACTTGGATTTCCAACATCGCGAGCTCGATCAAGCTAAGGCGGCTCATGAGCTTGCCTCACCCCCACCACCACCACGGCCTCCGCCACCACCATCACCACAAAGTGCCGAAATGGGTGCACCGGAAAGAGCGCGAGCTGCTTCAGAGCTCCGATTTGAGGAAGAAGGCGAATGCTGTCGTGGCCAAAGACGGTTCGGGCAAGTACAAGACTATCGGAGCTGCACTCAATGCCGTGCCTGACAAGAGCAAGAAAATGTTCGTGATCTACGTGAAGAAGGGGGTCTACAGCGAGAATGTGCAGGTCGAGAAGTCGAAGTGGAATGTCGTGATGGTCGGCGACGGCATGGATGCTACAGTCGTCACCGGTAGCCTGAACGTCGTCGACGGGACTCCGACGTTTCAGAGCGCAACTTTCGGTAATTCACTCCTTCGGAATCTCTTACTCATTTTGATAATAGTAAACAATTATTGTTTTGCTAATGAACATGTTCTTAGAAAGTTTCATTAAAGCTCGTTTACGATGACAACTTTTTTATCAAGGTACCCGATTATTAACTTTTTATGTTTTGAACCATAATTTGAATCCAAGCGCTAATGATTTATTGGCCTATATATTGCCGTTATTCTATAATGGTGTCGTTATCTTAGCATTGCCCTAATGATAATGTTGTTGTCTTAGCATTACTTCATATGTGGAAAGCAAGGTTTAGCTGTAACTAAACATTTCTACTTTGCAGCTGTTTTTGGCCAAGGCTTCATCGCTAGGGACATGGGATTCCGCAACACCGCCGGCCCAGCGAAGCAACAAGCGGTGGCCCTCATGTCAGATGCCGACCAGTCCATTTTCTACCGGTGCCGCATTGACGCCTTCCAAGATTCCCTCTACACTCACTCCAACCGCCAGTTCTATCGGGAGTGCAACATCTATGGGACGGTCGACTTCATCTTTGGGAACTCCGCGGTCATCTTCCAGAATTGCAACATCCTACCCAAGACGCCCATACTCGGCCAGCAAAACACCCTCACCGCTCAAGGCAAGATCGACCCTAACCAGAACACCGGCATCTCGATCCAGAACTGCACCATCTGGCCGGCGGGGAACTTGACCAACGTCCAGACGTTCCTCGGGCGGCCGTGGAAGAACTACTCCACCACGGTGTACACACGCTCCATGATGTCCAACATCATCAGCCCGAACGGGTGGCTACCGTGGGTCGGCAACTCAGCCCCAAACACCATATACTACGCAGAATTTCAGAATTACGGACCAGGGTCTAACACGAAGAACAGAGTCAAGTGGAAGGGACTGAGATTGAACCTTTCTACTAAGGAAGCTAGTAAGTTCACGGTCAAATCCTTCATCAATGGCAACAAATGGATCGAACCGGCTGCTATCACATATAACCCTAGTTTGTGAATTTGATACTGCATACTCACGACTTGTCCGATTGTCAGGCCTTTCTTTTGGGGGTCTTTTGATTGCCGATTGATGATTTTTTATGATTGTTGTAATTGAATTTTGCAATATGTAATGCGTTGATTGATTGGGATTAAAGGGTACAAAGTAAGAATACTAATTGAATAAGCTCATCTAAATGGAAGAGTTGGAGGAGAAAATATTATGTACAATTATTATGCCAAGTCAGCAATAAAACACTCCATTTATTAATTGACACGTGGCAAGGTAGGTCTCACTTATCAATTACTCCATCTCTTCTTTCTCATTGTTACTTTCTCTTACCGACTCTCTCTCTCTTCCTCTCTATACTTCTCTTTTCTTCTTCTTCGTTCAGACAAAGGAGACTCGCCTCCATGGCCTCGTCGGCCGTGGACGAAGGCGGCCTCGTCCGCAGTGCGATGGCCTCGCCTGCCGCACTGCGGGCGACGCCACCTTTGCCCGTGGCCATGCACCATTGCTGACGATCATGGAGGCGTGATGAAGCTCGCTTCAATGGAGTTTGAGCTTTGAAGTTGCAGTTGCAGAGAGAGAAGTAAATAGAGAAGTAAACAAAGTAAGGGGGAGAGAGGGGAGACTTTTCAAAATTTCTGGCAAGTAGGCCCACTTTTGACACGTGTCGCTCTCTAAAGGGTTTATCTTAAAATTGACGTGACACCATAGTTGTACCACAGGTCCGTCGATCTCATGCTCGTGAACTAGTCTCCTAAAAAAAAAACTAGTCTCCTATTGACCTAGTCATGGGTCTAGGAGTGTGCTTGGCCCACCAGTCATGAAGCACAACTTGAGCGGGCTTGGGTAAGCAATTCCTTCTTTGGACCGGTCTTTGTATCAAGAATATTTTTACATATTTTACGACAAGGATGGGCCTAAATACGAAAGTTTAGATTATTTTTACATATTTTTACATACTTTTTTTCGAACAAAAAAAATAAAAAAGACTCGGTATACCAATGCTCACTGCCCATTGACCAAGTCCAGTCTATTATTATGTTATTTAATTTTGGAGGCACCCCCTTGAGAATCACTTGCAAGATTGATGTGTATGGGCCCATTTCCATCTTTTTGGGCTTGAGGCCCATGTTCTACCATCAAAGCAGCCATTCACCCATGGACAAGTCCATCTATTGCTTATGCCAAGTGATATATTGGTGTGACAAAACAAATTGTATGATGAGTTGTTTCCATTACAATTTTCAACCTATCTCGCGTGTGAATTTAACAAAATTATATGCTCGAGAAATGTTATATCGAAACGTTATGTGATATGACTGTCACATAAGATACTCTTCCATTTAGGTTAACTACAAAAGAACATAACCAGAGCTCTTTTACAACTCATTTGAAATAAACTCATCCACAATCAATTATTTTGTGGATGGAAGCCGTGATTATATTATCATTTTGACAATTCTGGAAGAAAGAATAAATAAAAATATATATGCGTGTGTGTGTTTCTTTCCTAGTTTCCCTTGAATGTGTGAATCAATCTCTATATGGCCATGTGCTTGTGTTATAGCTCGCTTTATTGCTATTAGTAGATAGTAGCAATATTATGAATGTTAGTGACAGTACCATCTGATATGTGTTGACATTTTTTTCGGATTCTTCGAGAGAGCACCTGAGCATAGTAAATTCGAGTTGTTGAATCACGTGAATCTCATGTAAAATGAAAACAATTAAATGGCCGATTCATTAAATTGATGTGCATCCGAATCATGCAAATATTGCTTATAAGATCCTGGGCTTTGCTCGTTTCCAAACAACACGAGGCCCCAAATTGGACTCCAACCTCTTCTCTTTAGTTACAATCCCCAAAATGGACTTCTTGTACTAATTAATCTCTCCCAACTCTTTCTATCCAAATTTCATATTGTTTTACTCAGAAATTGCAACTGGAATTGTGTCTTTTGGTACTGAAAGCTCTTTCAAAAAAGGTCATGGTCATGTCCTCGGACTGTGACGACAGTTTTCAATCATGTCTTGTTGCCACAATAATTTTGGAACCATTTTTTGGTCCCTCTTTCCTGTGAACGAACGACGCCAAAAACGACAGATGAATTGACTTATCATGGCAAGGTGCATTAATTCAAGAGACGTGCCCTAGATCGCATCTGTCTCTCCCCTTATATGATTCCAAGAGGACCATCTTTCATTTCTTTTTTTTATTTCTTTTTTTATTTCCGAGTTTCTGTCGTTTTGTGAATGAATGTTTGTGACCTTGTACTAATCATGTATCCCCTTTGTCCTAACCATTATGACGTGACTCATCATGCTGCTGTCGGTATTTTAAAAAGATGTCATTTTGGAGGCTGTTTAATGAAAAGTTTTATTGGTGGGCCGCCGTTAATGTAGAATTTATTTTACTCGAATTGACCTAAAAACGCTATCGTGAAAACTAGTTTCGTATGCCAATTGGAAGCCTGTTTTTTTTCAAAATCCACTATTTAAGACAGGTCGATTTTATTTGAAATATTAGATCGAACCTTGTCCTCCATTAAGGTACTTATATTTCGAATAAGGAAAAACTTGAATTCGAAAAATACGTTTGTTTTACGAAAAACTCAGAATTTAGAAAACATTTTCCAAAAAGTAATTGGTTATATCGCATAGAAAAAATAGCTAATGAAAAATATTTTCATTATTAACAGCAATTTACGACTAACTATTTTAATGGGCGATGAAATTATTTTTCATTCATTTATTTTTGTAAGTAATACAAGTGATTTTATTTTATTTTATATTTTTTAAATATTGAGTTTTCCATTAAAGAAACACACCCTTAACGTATTGAATGTTTTCGTAAAACTTATTATCGACAATCTTTGAATGACCCATTTCTTTATGAGATTTAAGAGTTCTACTTGCAGTTTGCTATTTTTCCAGATTTTGGACCGATTCCTAGTATTTTGATTGCAAATGATGTCGTCTCCTACGATTAGCATGTTCTATATGGGAAAACAGTCGGTGTTATTTGCACGTAGCCCATAAATAAAGCAGTACTCATTATCATCTTTGTTTTCGTTTGGTCATACCTGCGCTGCTCTATATTATTTCAATATTCATCTTTGTTGTTGGATGCACATTCCAATACGCGGGTCTTGTTCAGCATCAATTAATAAGTCGTCAACTTTTAATATATCAATTTCATAAGTTATCGTAATCTTTAATTTTAAATGCTTTCTATGCATCCGGTTAGATGATTTCGCCAAGTCATTTACCATAAATAATAATCCCCTTTCTTAGGCTCGATAATTTTTTTTTTTTTTATAATGACCAGAAAGCCCCCTCTAGATAGTAAATCAAGTGCACTAAAACCACTTTCTAATGTGATGAACTAAATAAAATATAAACCAAAATTTGTGTAAGTGCCTAGTGGCTGGACATTAATGGCGACAAGGAAAACTCCAGAGGATTTCAATTCCTGTGTAGCAGTTTTGTTCTTACTCACTTCGTCACATTCCCCCTCAAACGAGAGAGATCTGACGCGTGCAATGACGAAATCTGGAACAAGGTTCGGTCTCACGTTTGCCTAAGTCACCTCCTTCACCGGACTGTTTGTGTTTTCCACAGCTTCCCTTTAAAGGCCAACCATGCAAAGCTTTAAGGCACAAAACCCTCCTTTAGTAGATCACAAGATAAACTTCTTTTTTCTTTCAGGGTATGTGATTCAAACCCTTTTTTTCTCTTTGCTACACCAAATGATCTGAAGTTACAATCTATATCTTCAGCTTTAAACGTGAAGCATCTGAACGTTTTCACGTCTGCTCGCTCTTGGAATATTCCTTGAAGTGGAGAATCGTATGTGATTATATCGATACTGGTCTTCACTAACGCTTTGTGATTCTTCTCTCTCGAAAAAAGATTGTCCGCGCGAGGAAAAGGGTTTTCTATCTCGTTTGTTCAGGAGCTGAATTCCGCGGGTTCGGCTCTATCTGTGGAGGTTAACGGCAATGGCGGTGGAAGAACAAAACGAGGCGTTGCTGCAGAAGCGTTACTATGAGAATTGCCCCGGCTGCAAAGTCGAGAAGCTTAAGGAATCGCAGAGAGGCTTGCCGATCCGCGAGCTCATGTCAATCTGGATCGTTGTGCTTTGCAACGGTAATGAGCATGTACAGCACTATTGTTGTTCATAAGCTTTCTGTCAACTTTTGGATTTTCTTTTTCTGGGTTCATTGAACTTACTGAGTAACTGGACATAAGGATGAAGCGAATTTACATGATATTTCGGAGTAAATTTGTTTGGAATAATTCAGCGAAGTTTAATCCGATGGCGGTATTGCATAGTGATGGAGAGTGCAAACCCGAATGTTTTATTTCTCTGGCAGTATTAGTCCACTTAGCTGATTGTAAAATTTCATATAGCTACGGCGTTAATTCTTTCAGTAATCAGAAGTAATTTGCCGATTTGAAAAGATGTACTGACAAGATGTACTTGTAGTCACATAATTATTAGCTAATTATACTTATGACGTTACTGACCAGTGTCTTGTCCTTTCTCATTCCAGCACTGCCAATATCATCCCTATTCCCATTCCTTTACTTCATGGTAAGCTCTTGCATTTTATCCTTGAGTTTTGAGTAATGATGTATATATATGACCGCTCTGTCTACACTAGAGATATTGTGTCCTAAACTGTATGGTTTGGGCTCTGCTTTCTCGAATATCGTCTCTCTAGGCTCCAGATTGTTATTCTTGGTCATTAGTGGTGAAAATTTTTGGATTTGTTGCAAATGAAACAACTATGAGCGAAGTGAACATTGCTTTATCTGACTTTGAAGCATCAGAGTTAGCTGTTGGCATGCTGTCGCGTAAAATGGTTAAACTCGATTCAAAGTTCCACTACTTTCGTAAGTAGATGATCGTGTAAATGACTCGAAGCATATGGTTTAGCCTCTTCTACTCAAGAATTCTTCATTTGTTTGTTGAATTTGGAATGGCAGATCAGAGATTTCCATATCGCCACAAGAGAGGAAGACATCGGGTATTATGCCGGTTATGTAGGTGAGACTATCCTGTTGCTTGTCTCTGTTTATTGCAGACTTCCTGGTTTGATTTTGACCATACTTTTCACTAACAACCTCCTTGAAATCTGGAAGGTTGTTCATTCATGTTCGGTAGAGCCTTGACGTCGATCTTCTGGGGAATCGTGGCAGATCGATACGGGCGAAAACCAGTCATAATTATAGGAACGATTGCTGTGTTAGTACGAGATCACCATTCATTTTCAGTTCCCAGTGACAAAAAATTGCTCCAACGATTATAATCAATTTAATCATTATGATTCGATTTATATTAGGGTTATCTTCAACACACTATTCGGTCTAAGTGTGAACTTTTGGATGGCCATTGCGACGAGGTTTCTTCTAGGAAGTTTAAATGGTTTACTTGGACCGATCAAGGTAAGATCTCGTACCACTTGGGAACTTTGGGATTCGTCATGGCACAGGTTATTTGACCCTCAAATAAGCTATCCCTTCTTATTTTGTTCCACAAATTGCGATCATTCTGATATATGTATTTCGTAATTTCATATCAGGCTTATGCGAGCGAAATATTCCGTGAGGAGTACCAAGCGCTAGGAGTATCAACTGTAAGATCTCCGACCTTTGTCAAAACCTTTGAGCTCTCACTACAGATTCCTAGTTTTTTTTCTGCCAAGTACATAAAGCTAAGAGTTAACATTTTGGACTCAGGTGAGTACAGCATGGGGGATAGGATTGATTATCGGTCCAGCTCTGGGAGGTTATCTTGCCCAGGTACTTCTGATTTATCATATCTCGACGCATCAATTGAGTATTCCAGAAGCAGCGACAATTCGGACACACATGCGGGAATTGCTTCTCTCTTTTTCATGCTCCTCTGATGTTCCCGGTTGTTCTAATTTTTTTCACTTCAGCCAGCAGAAAAGTTCCCATCTGTATTTTCCAAAGAATCAGTGTTCGGAAAGTGAGTGGTGGTTGCTTTCTTTTTTTTTAATTAATATTGCAGTTCCTATCGAGTGATCATCCTCAAGAGCTTTAAACATTTGATTTGGATGCAGATTTCCCTACTTCTTGCCCTGTTTCACCATCTCGCTTTTCGCATCAGTAGTTTCTATCGCATCCTGCTGGCTTCCGGTATGCACTTCACTAAACTCAGTTCGTGTTTCGCATTGAAAATATTTTTTTCCTTTCATCAGACATTATCTCTGCATAAATTCATCTATGAAGGGATTCACAACTGCTTATTGTGCTTTACTGAGTGCCCAAAAATCTGGTTTTATTGCAGGAAACATTGCATATGCACCACGGAAATAGCGAGATTGATGAGTCTCGCAAAGATGAGGAGACCACATCCCTCGAGTCTGGTGTGACATGCCAGACGCAAAAAGTCAAAGGGAAAGCTCCGAAAAAGTCTCTGATTCACAATTGGCCCTTGATGTCAGCCATCATGGCGTACTGCGTCTTCTCGCTTCACGACATGGCTTACTCGGAGGTAACGTGAAAACAGTATGCGCTTGTCTACCATGCCTTCTCAGTCCTTCATTCACCGTTTTCTAATATCATGAGTGCAATGATTTAGTACTCATGGTGCCAAGAGCTTCATTGACAGTTACTTGAAGAGCAAAAATTGTTTTATTGTGGACGAACACGAACTTGTAATATGCAATGCAGTAGGCAGAGGAAATTCCTTTGGCTAATCATAATTTAATGGCTGTCACGAGAATATTATTTTGACAAGTTCTTTGGAATTCTATCCAAGTTTGAAGTAGTTCATCGGAATATGGCATCAGCATATCATGCTGGTTTCCAAATAAGTTCATTTTGTCGTTTAATTCGATCCTCACTTGCATTTCCGTTCTACTTTCTCTTTGTAGATCTTCTCGCTGTGGGCCGTAAGCCCTAGGCGATTGGGGGGTTTAAGTTACACGACTGAAGATGTTGGAACTGTTCTTTCCATCTCAGGTATATACTCCAGTTTCTTCCTTGTATGTCAAGATAAGTTCATTCAGGAAAACAACATGGTAGTCACTAAAACTGCAATTCCAACGATACTTTGAGATATGGTGGTCCGTATTGTTGACATGAGTTTTGCCTATTCGAAACTTAGAAGTATGGTGGTCTATCATCACTGAACGTATCTCTGTACTCGTTCAATATATTTGCCGGGGCTCACTGATTGCCAAATTCTACTGCCAGGTGCCGGCCTTCTCGTCTTCCAAACGAGTTTATACCCATACTTGGACAAACTTCTCGGCCCCGTTTTGGTAGCCCGCATTTGTGCGGTACGTTTTCGACATCTCGTAACTTGAACTCAAGCATGTGTTTGTGAAAAACATTTTTTCTCACTATTTTATCTCCGGCTATTTATGGTCTATCTGATAAATGGACGATAATCCCGTGTTTCCTCTGCACAAATGCTTGAGTGCAGGTCTTAGCGATACCGCTCTTGTCAAGTTACCCTTTTATAGCCATGCTGACAGGGCTGAGTCTCTCCATAGTGTTGAATTGCGCATCAGTCGCGAAGAATGTTCTTTCTGTGAGTATGCCTTGCCCTCTATGCTACAATGTATGAAGCTAATATGCACAAAAAAAACATTCGAATTATTTTTTTAGTATTGAAAAGAGAAAAAGCAAAACCTCTGTTGATTCCTAATTCTAACTGTCCAATTTTGCATGTCGAAAGCTTTCTGTCTTCACCAGCTTGTTCCTCCTGCAAAACAAAGCCGTTGTAAGCTTCTAATGATCATCTTCGATGTGTCCGATCTTTATTAACATCCTTGAATATATATACATTTCTCGTGAAGGTTTGGCTTAAGTCTGAATCTGAAATGGCAGGATCAAGATCAGAGAGGAGCTGCTAATGGAATTGCGATGACCACCATGTCTCTCTTCAAGGCGGCCGGTCCAGCTGGAGCAGGCGCGATGTGAGTTCCGCTTAATTTTTGTCGGCTTTCGTTATATCAATACGATGGGACAATTAGCTGTCGATCATATTAAACTCATCACTAAAGACAAGCAATTACTTCTGCATGCTTAAAGGATAGACTTGATTAATGTTCTCATACATGGACTCAAAATCTTTCACAGATTCTCTTGGACACAGAAGCGTCAGGACGCGGCCTTTCTCCCAGGTAAACCGAACCCTTTCAATTCTGAGATGACGGCTGTGGCCTTCTCTGTATAACCATGACCAACTCATCTGTTGTCATCTGCTAAAAGAGAAGGTGTTTACATGGTGATGTGTATATGCACGCATTCATGATGTACAATGATGAGGAATAACTCTATGTGATCGTGATAGACTGCGCTCAAGCTCTCAGCCGACTGACCCCCCGTGCCTATGTGCAGGCAACCAGATGATCTTCTTCATCTTGAATGTGGTCCTGGCAATCGGGGTGCTGATGACGTTCAAGCCCTTCCTTGTCGAGCGCCGCGGCTAAAAGAAAGTAGAATTGAACCCGCATGAATTCTAAGTATGGCACTGCCAAAACTCAGAGCAGAGCTTGCAAAACATCAGCTGCCATTCGATTCTTTTGCAAGCCGAGTCGTGCCTAAAATCTGCTCGCAAGCTCATCCAAATGGAAGAGTTGGACATGTCCATCAATCTTAGGCTCGTTAACTTATCTAAGGGTTTTTAAAAAAAAAAGAACTTATCTAAGGGAAGTAATTCCTCCTTTGGCCCTATCTTTGTATGAAGAGTGCGTTACATATTTTACGTCAAGAGCAAGCCTATGTACAAAAGTCTTGGTTCGATATATCAATACTGTTCGCTTGTTGGTCAAGTCTAATCTATCGTTTAGTGGCTTAATTTTAGCGGTACCCCTTTACTCTCGCTACCTTTACATGAAATGCGGGCCAAGGCCTCGAGAATGGCTTGCAATATCGATTTGAATGGGCCCGTTCCCATTTTTTTGGGCTACGAGGCCCATGTTATACCATCAAAACTGCCATTCAACCATAGACAAGTCTATGCATTGTTTATATCACGTGACATGTTGGATGTGGCATCACAGATTATTTAATGAGTTGTTTCCATTATAGTTTTCTAGCGTTTCGTGTGTGAATTTAACACCAATATATGCCCGAGAAATGCCACATGCAAACGTATCGTCACGTAAGATATTACTCCATTCAGGTTAACTACAAAAGTGTATAATGAAAACTCTTTAGAAGAATGGCAAAAGCCACAAAAAATCCTAAAATATGCCAACGACACATTTACCCTAATTTTTTTTTTTTGTGGTAGTAAAAATCCCAAACATGTACCTTTGTGACGCATTTACCTTCCGTCAAAGTTTCGTCAATAAGAACAGTTAAAAGTCTGCCTACATTGATGCCAAGAAGCAAAGGTTGTTGACATGGTGCCCACATATTTTAAATGAAATAAAAACGACATTATTTTGATTGAAAAATCATTTGACAGAACCTTGATGGAGGGTATATGTGTCACATAAATATGAGTTTATGATTTTTTATGTCACTAGAAAAAGTTTAAGATAAATGTGTTACCGTGGGCATAACATCTTCTCTTTTAGCGGATGACAATAGATGAGTTAGCCATGGTTATACAAAGAAGGCCAGAGCCGTCAACTCAGAATCGAAAAAGTCCGGTTTACCTGGGAGAAAGGCCGCGTCCTGACGCTTCTGTGCCCACGAGAATCTGCGAAAGATTTTGAGTCCATGTATGAGAACATTAATCAAGTCTACCCTTTAAGCATGCAGAAGTAATTGCTTATCTTCAGTGATGAGTTTAATATGATCGACTGCTAATTGTCCCGTCGTAGTGATATAACGAAGGTCGACAAATATTAAACGGAACTCGCATCGCGCCTGCTCCAGCTGGACCGGCCGCCTTGAAGAGAGACATGGCGGTCATCGCAATTCCATTAGCGCTCCTCTCTGATCTTGATCCTGCGATTTCAGATTCAGACTTAAGCCAAACCTTCACGAGAAATTTATATATATTCGAGGATGTTAATAAAGATCAGACACATTGGAGAAGATCATTAGAAGCTTACAACGGCTTTGTTTTGCAGGAGGAGCAAGCTGGTGAAGACGGAAAGCTTTCGACATGCAAAATTAGACAGTTAGAATTAGGTATGAACAGAGGTTTTGCTTTTTCTCTTTTCATTACTAAAAAAGTGATTCGAATGGTTTTTGTGCATACTAGCTTCAACTTACGAGATGTCACAAGCACATGGTTGGGGCCAAAGAAGGAATTACTTCCCTAAGCCGCTCAAGTTGTGCTTCCCGTCTAGAGAGCCTAACACACCCTTAGAGAAGTTAACGAGCCTAGGATTGATGAACGTCATCATCACCCTGATCAGTTCAATTCTACTTTCATAAAGCTTTCTGTCAACCGGACCGCGCCTGGTTCTCGGGTGGGTCCATGGAACCGACAGGCGGTTCCCGGTTCCCATTTTGTGGAATTGGTCCTTAGTGGGCGGTTCCTGATTCCAGGATGAGAACCGTTCACCCTAAAACTGATCACCCCTATTTTGAATAACCCCTTTTCTTTATGAAATTTGAGAGTTCTATTTGCGGTTTGCTTTTTCCAGATTTTGGACTGATCCCTAGTATTTTTATGGGGAAAGATCTTATTATTTATATATTCAGTGTCATTTGCACGTAGTCCATAAATAGAGCATCACTTCATATTATTTCTGTATTCAGCTTGACGACAGCCGAGTACCACCATCTTATTGTTGGATGCGGCGATGCGCATCTCAATACGTGGGCCTTGTTCAGCATCTATTAATAAGTCGTCCTATCGCTTTATATATCAATTTCACAAATTATGGTGATATTCAATTTTACATTCTTTCTGTGCATCCGATTAGATGATTTTGCATAGTCATTTACCATAAATAATAAATTTACTATCTTAGGCTGGATAATTTTTTTAACAGCCAGAAAGCCCCCTCTAGATAGTAAATCAAGGGCACTAAACCGCTTTTTAATGTCGTGGACTAAATAATATGCCAACCAAAATTTGAGTAGGTGGCTGGACATTAGCAAAATCCAGAAGATTTCAATTCATATATACCCGTTTTGTTCTTACTCACTTTGTCGCATTTCCTTAAACGAGGGAAATATGACGTGTGCAATGACGACATTTGGAACCAGTTGGTTCTCTTCTCACATTTCCCACATCACCTCCTTCACCAGACTCATTGTTTTCCATGGCCTCCCTTTGAAAGCCAGCCATATAAAGCGCCTGTATAATTTCACTCCCACATGCAAAAGAACAAAACCCTCAATCATAAATTACAAAACCTTCTTCTTTTTTCCATTCAGGAGATGTGATTTAAACCTTTTTTTCTACACGAAATGAACTGAAGTTGCAATCTATATCGTCAGCTCCGTGCATGAAGCATCTTAACGTTTTCACGTCTTCTCGCTCTTGGAATATGCCTTGAACTGGAGAATCCTATGTGATGTTACGTGGTACTGTTCTTCACTAACGCTCTGTGATTGTTCTCTCTCGAAGCAGATTTTCCGCACGAGAAAAGAAGGGTTTTCTATCTCATTTGTTCAGGAGCTGAATTCCGCGGGTTCAGCTCTATCTGTTGAGGTAAGCAATGGCGGTGGAAGAACAGAAGGAGGCGTTGCTGCAGAAGCATTACTATGAGAATTGCCCCGGCTGCAAAGTCGAGAAGCTTAAGGAATCGCAGAGAGGCTTGCCCATACGCGAGCTCGTGTCGATCTGGATCGTAGTGCTTTGCGGCGGTAATGAGCATGTCTATAGCACTATTGTTGTTCATAAGCTTTCTGTCAACTTTCTGATTTTTCTTTTTCTGGGTTCATTGAACTTATTAAGTGACTGGACATAAGGACGACATGAATTCACATGATATTTCGGAGTCAATTTGTTTGGAATAATTCAGTGGTTGATGTGAAGTTAAGCCGATGGCCATATTGCATAGTGATGGAGAGTGTAAACCTAAATGTTTTATATTCAAATATTGTTTTATTTTTATCAATGTAAGAAGTTTGTTATTCGAGAAAAATGACTTTTATATTATGGATATTAGAATCCTATCCACCTTTATCCCATCTTCCCTATGGGATAATTTTATCCAGGTTATATTCCTCTTATATCCGACTTTATCCCGTCTTATGCGGGAACCAAACACAAAATATGATAAATTTTACCATATCTTGAATTTTATCCTAACTACCAAAGGTAGCCTAGCAGTATCAGTCCACTTAGGCTACGTTCTGTTAGTTGGGACAAAATTCAGGATTATCCTATCATGTATTTGGTTCCTACCCAAGATAAGATAAAGTCGAATATAAAAGAAATATGGCATAAATAAAAATATCCTAGGGGAGGTGGGATAAAGATGGATAAGGATTTCCTTTATTCATGGTATAAAAGTTATTTTTCTTGAATAACAAACTTCTTAAATTAAAAACAGTAAAATAATAATTAAATATAAATAATATTAGAGTTCTAATAAAAAATAGAAAATTAAAAATAAGAATAAAACAATAATTTTCATTATTATTATTGAAAATGAAGATAAAAAAGTGAGCAAGATAGGATATGAAAACATTTGACTTTATTATTGCCATTCACTAAACAATGAATAGGATATAGCAAAATCCTTGAATTTCATATCATATCATATCCAGTTTTATCATGGCTAGAAATCTAGGTGACCAAATGCAATCTTAGCTCAGTAATTAGCAATTATTTTTGCCTGTTCGAAAAGTTGTGCTAACTAGATGTACTTGTGGTCACATGATTAATAGCTAATTAGACTAATGATGTTACTGACCAGTGTCTTGTCCTTTCTCTTTGCAGCGCTGCCAATATCATCTCTATACCCATTCCTTTACTTCATGGTAAGCTCTTACATTTTAATACTTCGACTTAGTATATATATATAACTGTTCTGTCTACACTAGAGATATTGTGTCCTAAATTGTATGGTTTGGGCTGTGTTTTCTCAAATATCGTCTCTATAGGCTCCAGATAGTTATTCTTGGTCATTAGTCCTGAAAATATTTGCATTTGTTGCAATGAAACAAGTATGAGCAAAGTGAACATTGTTTTATCTGACGTTGAAGCATCAGAGTTAGCCGTTGGCATGAAGTCGCCTAGGATGGTTAAGCTTGACGGAACATTTGTTTTGCGAAAAATGAATGATTCGAAAAATATTTTCTTAAAAATAATTCTTTATATTTTTTTGTTTAATCATTTTTGTAAGCGGCACAAGCGATCATTTTTTGGAAAATATTTTCTAAATTATTCATTTTCCGCGAAACAAATGGAGCCTAAAAGTCCCATTACTTTCCTAGGTAGATAATTGTGTAAATGACTCAAAGCATATGATTTAGCCTCTTTTACTAAAGAAATCTTCGTTTGTTTGTTGAATTTGGAATGGCGGATTAGAGATTTCCATATCGCCACAAGAGAGGAAGACATCGGGTATTATGCCGGTTGTGTAGGTAAGATTATCCTGTCGCTCATCTCTGTTCATAGCAGACTCCCTGGTTTGATTTTGACTATACTTTTAACTAACAAGATCCTTGAAATCTCGAAGGTTGTTCGTTCCTGTTCGGTAGAGCCTCGACGTCGATTTTCTGGGGAATCGTGGCAGATCGATACGGGCGAAAACCAGTCATAATTATAGGAACAATTGCTGTGTTAGTACTGAGATCACCATTCATATTTAGTTCCCAGTGACGAAAATTTGCTCCGATGATTACAGTCAATTTAATCGTTATGATTTGATTTATATCAGGGTCATCTTCAATACTCTCTTCGGCCTAAGTGTGAACTTTTGGATGGCCATTGTGGTGAGGTTTCTTCTAGGAAGTTTAAATGGTTTACTCGGACCTATCAAGGTAAGATCTCGTGCCGCTTATAAACTTTGGGGATTCGTTGTGGCACAAGTTATTTTGGGCATCAAATAAGCTATTCCTTTTTACTTTGTTCCAAGAATTTGCGATCATTATATATGTATTTCGCAATTTCCTAACAGGCTTATGCGATCGAAATATTCCGTGAGGAATACCAAGCGCTTGGAATAACAACGGTAAGATTTCTGACCTTCGTCAAAACCTTTCAGCTCTCAATACAGGTGCCTAGTATTTTCTGCCAAGTACATATAGCTAAGAGTTACACTTTGGACTCAGGTGAGTACAGCATGGGGGATAGGATTGATTATTGGTCCAGCTCTGGGAGGTTATCTTGCCCAGGTACTTCTGATTTATGGTATCTCGACGCATAAATTGAGTATTCCAGAAGCGATGACAATTCGGACACATGTGCGGGAATTGCTTCGCTCATTTTCATGCTCCTCTGATGTTCCTGGTTGTTGTAATTTTAATTCTTTTTTTCACTTCAGCCTGCGGAAAAGTTCCCGTCGATATTTTCCAAAGAATCAGTGTTCGGAAGGTGAGTGGTGGTTGCTTTCTTCTACATCAATATTGCAGATCCTATCAACTGATCATCCTCACGAGCTTGAAACGTTTGATTTCTTGATTTGGATTCAGACTTCCCTACTTCTTGCCCTGTCTCACCATCTCGCTTTTCGCATTGGTAGTTTCTATCGCCTCCTACTGGCTTCCGGTATGCACTTCACTCAACTGAGTTCTTGTTTCTCATTCTTGTTATTGAAAATATTTGTTACTGAAAGGATTCACAACTGCTTGTTGCGCTTTATTGAGTGCCCAAAAATCTGGTTTTATTGCAGGAAACATTGCATATGCACCACAGAAATAGCGAGCTTGATGAGTCTCGCAAAGATGAGGACACCGCATCCCTTGAGTCTGGTGTGAATTGCAAGACCCAAAATGTCGAACGGACAGCTCCGAAAAAGTCTCTGATTTGTAATTGGCCCTTGATGTCGACCATCCTGTTGTACTGCGTCTTCTCGCTTCACGACACGGCTTACGAGGAGGTAATCTATAGCACGCGCTTCTCTACAATGCCTTCTCAGTTCATCTTCATTCACCGTATTCTCATATCATGAGTGCAACGATTTGAGTACTCATGCTGCCGAGTGCTTCATTAACAGTTGCTTGAAGAACAAACCTTGTTTAATTGTTGACGAACGCAGTAGGCAGAAGACATTCCTTTGGCTAGTCATGATTTAATGGTTGTCGCGAGAAATTTATTGTGACTTGTTCTTTGAAATTCTATCCTAGTTCGAAGTAGTTCATATTATGGCATCAGCATATCATGCTGGTTTCCAAATAAAGTTCATTTTGTCTCTGATTTCGATCCTCTCACTAGCCTTTCCGTGCTATTTTCCCTTTGTAGATCTTCTCGCTATGGGCCGTCAGCCCTAGGCGATTAGGGGGTTTAAGCTACACGACTGAAGATGTTGGAACTGTTCTTTCCATCTCAGGTATATGCTCCGGTGTCTTCTTTATATGTCAAGATAAATTCATTCAGGAAAACAATAAGTTAGTCACTAAAACTGCAATTGAAACAAAAGTACTTCGAGATGTGGCGGTCCATAGTGTTGATATGAGTTCTGCCTATTTAAAACTTGGAAGTATGGTGGTCTATTATCGTTGAACGTATCTCTGTACTGGTTCAATACATATGCTGGGAATTGCTGATTGCCGAATTCTACTGCCAGGTGCCGGCCTTCTCGTCTTCCAAATGTGTTTATTCCCATACATGGACAGGCTTCTCGGCCCCGTTTTGGTAGCTCGCTTTTGTGGGGTGTGTTTTCGACATCTCATAACTTGAACTAGAGCACGAGCTTGCGAAAAACATTTTTTCTCGCTGCTATTAATGGTCTATCTAATGATAAGGACGATAATCCTTTGTGTTTCCTTTGCACAAATGCGTGAATGCAGGTCTTAGCGATACCGCTCTTGTCAAGCTACCCTTTTATAGCTATGCTGACCGCGCTAAGTCTCTCCATAGTGTTGAATTGCGCATCGGTCGCAAAGTATGCTCTAGCTGTGAGTACGCCTTACACTCTGAGCTATAAAATGTGAAGCTAATATGCACGGAAATGATGCGAATTACATTTTCTGTATGGAGAAGAGAAAGAGCAAAACCTTTCATCATACCTAAGTCTAACTTTGCGAATTTTGCATGTCGAAAGCTTTCAGTCTTCAACAGCGTGTTCCTTCTGCAAAACAAAGCCGTTGTAAGCTTCTAATGATCTTTATCAACATGCTCGAATACATACCTTTCTCGTGAAGGTTTGGCTTAAGTCCGAAACTGAAATCGCAGGATCAAGATCAGAGAGGAGCTGCTAATGGAATCGCGATGACCACCGCGTCTCTCTTCAAGGCGGCCGGTCCAGCTGGGGGAGGCACAATGTGGGTTCCGATTAATTTTCGTCGATTTTCATTATATCACTACGACGGGACAATTAGCAGTCGATACTATTAAACTCATGACTGAAAAACAAGCAATTACTTCTGCATGCTTAAAGGGTAGACTTGATTAATGTTCTCATACATGGACAAAATCGTTCGCAGATTCTCTTGGACACAGAAGCGTCAGGACGCGGCCTTTCTCCCAGGTAAACCGAATTTTTCCAATTCTGAGATGACGGCTCTGGCCTTCTTTGTATAACCATGACTAACTCATCTGTCTTCGTCTGCCAAAAGAAAAAAATGTTTACATGAAGATGTGGATATGCACACGTTCATGATGTACAATGCGACCTTGATAGACCGCGCTTGAGCTCTCGGCTGACCGACCCCGTGCCTATGTGCAGGCAACCAGATGATCTTCTTCATCTTGAATGTGGTCGAGGCAATCGGGGTGCTGATGACGTTCAAGCCCTTCCTAGTCGAGCGCCTGACTGAATGAAAGCAGAGTTGAACCCGCATGAATTCTAATATATAGCGCTGCTAAAACTTGTTGACACCTAACTTTTAGCGACCCATTTTGTCGTTCATTGTATTGAAAAATTAGGGATCGACCCCGACCCTAAACAAAAGATATTAAAGCTATATCACATTGCATCACATTCGCGTTCAGGACTAACTTGTTCGAATCAGGCATGTGGTGAAGCGGAAAATGTTTCCACTATTGGTACTCATCTCGACCGAGTAGACCAAATAGTCTATGTTGGATGTTGGTGATGTCTTGATTAGTCTTGCATTGAAGATTTAAATCCAGATTCAAGAAGGGTTCAACATGCGCACAATTAGTAGGGGAAGAATAATTCACGCCATCCAACGAATAATGCAAGTATTGCTCTTTTATTGCGGGCATCGCTCTTCTCCAAACAACGGCACTCTAATGGGACCGCAACCTCTTCTCCTTAGTAACTATCCCAAAATGGACTTTTGTCTCGAACCACAGCAAAAAAATGGTCTTCTGGAGTCGCAACGGGTCGATATTGATGATCAAGAGACGTGAAACTTCACTCACCACCATCATCAAGACAAAGTCCAGCAATATATTGTACCGGAGAAAATTGCCAAAAAAAGCGCCGGCCGTCTTACGTGGTACGACTAACGATGATGTGGAAAATTTTTAAAATTTTGAAATTTTTTTATTGTTAAGGGACGGTGGCACTGGCCAAGGCGTGGCCCTTACCTAGTGGCTGGCAAGGGCTCACGGCCCTTGCTCAGATTTGGACAAGGGCTTGTGGCCCTTGCTCAGAGTCGGGTGAAGGTCGTGACCCTCACTGCGGCTAGCGAGGACTTGTTGCTGTCGCCCAATGGCCGGCGGCGCCCTGTCGACCCTTAACAATAAAAAGAAAAGTAAAGAAAAAAATATTTAAAAAAATTAAAAATTTCAAAAATTTCAGCATCAGTCGTGCTATATAGGACGGTATGCATCCACGTTATCAACTTCCGGCCAAAATTGGCAAATTGTTAAAATGTTTAAGATTAAATTTGGCCAAATTGAAAAGTTTATGACTGAAGTGGTATAAGTATAATAGACTTAGAACTTTTTTTTTATTTATAATTTTCCCATTATACCGCAACAAGAATGTTTAATGGGGCCATTGGCTCGTCCAAAATCTCTCATTTGATTTTGGGCCCTTCGTAAACCAATTAATTACTGTTTAAAAACAAATGGTAACAGATAGAAAAGTTACAATGTATCATTTCTTTAGGCGAGGTCAAATGTTCAAGACCTTGCTTTGTCGGAAATTATGGAAATTTCTCCTATTTTCTGCGATCATTTCACTCCCTCCATCTTCATCTTCTTCAACAGATCTTGATCTTTTAAAATTGTTGAAGAAAATGTTTTATGGAAGTCACAAGACTATTTCCTTTGGCTAATAACAAAAAAAAAAAAGTCTAAACTTATTGTATGGACATCGGCTAGAAAACGGTGACGTGGACATTGGCCATTCTACATGTCATGATCGGTGATCACGTAGACAACTTTTGTAATATTTTTAATTAAAAAATCTAATTTTTTTGAAAAAGGAAAAGAAAAAAAAGAGAAGAATAAAGAAAGAAAGAAAATCATAAATTTAATAAAAAAACGGAAAAAATTAAAAAAATGCAAAAAATGTTTATGTCGGCGGCGGCCATCTCCGGCCATGCCACATAAGATGGTCAACGTCCATATCAGCGATTACTGATCAAAATTGATAAATCGTAAAAAAGTTAGGAACTAAATTGACAAAATTTAAAAGTTTAGGATTGAATTGGCACATGCATAATAAATTCAAGACTTTTTTTTGATAGCTTTTCTCTATTTTCTTAGATGACAAAAGAAAAATGAAATTATTAATGTCGCCGTTAGCCTAAGATCGATAACGTGAAAAGAAGAAGCAAAGGAAAGAAAAAGAAGAAGAGCTCGTCAAATTCGTAAGACCGTGGATGAGGTCAAAACAACGAGAGAGAATTCCTAGTTGTTCTTGACCACTTTGGCTGCAAAATCAAGAGGAGAATTCAAATCTCTCCCAACTCTTTCTATCCAAATTTAATACTCTTGAGCTTGACCGTGACCACTTTTGTCATCTTATCCCGCACGTGATCAGTTCAGCAAGAGACGTGCCCTTGATCGCATCCATCTCTTCACGCATATAATTCCAAAACAACTTGAATCGTTTCTTATTTTCCAATTTCTTGTCGTTTAGGAAATGATTGTCTTTGATCTTGTACTAGCCATGTGTAAAGCAGAGAAAAAGGGTAAAAGTAGTGCTGTCGGGCATTTGACCTCTCGTCCTTATTCATCCTGACCTCTGTCAGTGCTGTCGGCATTTTAAAAATTTACTGCTTGTGGTTAATGTAAAATTCATTTTACTCGAACTCACCTACAAATACTATTGACAAAACTAGTTTCTGATTAATATCAAGAAAAATCCTAAATTGGTACATCTATAATAAATTTACTCCAAATTATTTTTTTGACCAAGAAAAATTTTAAACTGGTACACATGTGACAAATTTACCACAAACTAATTATTTGACCACAAAAAACCCCAAATCGTTACATTCGTGATAAATTAACTCCAAACTGGTATACTTGTAATAAATTTGCCCTCAGTTAGTTTTCGATAAATTGGGTTAATACCACAGAAAAATCTCAAACTGACACATTTATGACAAACAGAGAGTAAAACTCCAAATTAGTACAACTCGTCAATTGTTATATGTAATCAAACTCAGCAATTTGATCGAAAACTAATGGAAAGTAAATTTTTCACAGATGTACCAATTTGAAGTAAATTTGTCACATACGTGCCAGCTTGAAATTTTTCGTAGTCAAAAAATTAGTTTGGGATTTTTCTTGATATTAACCCGCCTGTTTATTCTGCAAAAAACCCACTTTCGAAAACAGGTCAGTTTCATTCGAAATATTATGTTACGATCATTGTCCTTCATTAAGGTACTTCAAATTATTAAGTCATCGAATAAGAAAAGATTTTAAAAACTTTGATTGTATTGAATGTTCTCGTGCAATATATTATCAACATCTTCGAACGACCCATTTATTTATTACGTGATATTTCTGCAGGGCTTTCCTGGAAGCTCGTCGGTGAGGTTTGAGGAGTTGTATTTGCAGTTTGCTTCTCCAGATGTTGGACAGAAGATCCCTAGTGTTCTAATTGCAATTGATGTTTGCCTCCTGCTATTAGCACGTTCTATGTGGGCAAACAGTCGGTGTTATTTGCACGGAGTCCATAAATAAAGGCAGTCCCCATCATCATCATCTTCTTGTCATACGTGTGTCGCTATATGCTAGTTCGATATTCAGCTTTGGCGACGGCTGAGCATGTCGTGTCTCGTCGTCGGGTGTGCAGTTCTTGTTCGATCTAGGGTTTTGAGAAATGCAGGGTCCATGTTATTTATTAATAAGAAGAATGTGACGAGCACGAAAAGCAATGTCATCTTTAAATTGGCGACTTAGAAGTTTTATGTGCTTTCTATGCACCCAGTTAGACGATTTCGCCAAATCATTCATACATAAGTATAACACATCGACTTTCTTATGCTCGTTAATAATTTCTAATAACAAGAAAGCCCCGTCTAGATAGAAAATCAAGGGCACTAAAACCACTTTTTAAGAGGCCAAATTTCCTTAAAAAAACCCTCAAACTTTATGTCTAGTCTCAATTTTGTCCCGAACTTTTTTTTATTTCAGAAAAAATTCCAAACTTTAAGTTCAGTCCCAAATTTGCCCTGAACTTTTTTTTTTCCTAAAAAAAACAACTAACTTTCAATATATTCTCAAATCTACTCTTATGGTATAATTTCAACTTTTTTTTACATCGGTAACAAATGCACATTAACAAGGTGATACGAAAAAATATCTTCAAAATGAAACCGTTCTAAGATACGAATATTAAAAATAATTAATGGTGATTTTTGGATAAGCGGTTAATGTGGGCAGATTTTGGACTAGAGTAAAAATTGATAATTTTTCTCTTAAACAAAAAAAAATTGAGGTAGATTTGGGACTAAACCTAAAGTTTGAAATTTTTTTTAAGATAAAAAAAAAAGTTCGGGACATATTTGGGATTGATCCTAAAGTTTAAGATTTTTTCTGAGATAAAAAATAGTTCGGAGCAGATTTAGAATTAGGCCTAAAGTTTAGAGATTTTTTTGAGATTAAAAAAAAAAGTTTAGAATAGAATTAGGACTAAAGATGCGAACCAAAATTGGACCCATTAAAGATGCGAACCAAAATTGGAGTGGGCTGCTTTGACATTTATGGGATGGTGCCCAGCAAAATCCAGAAAGATTTCAATCGTACGCATCGCTTTTGTTCCTCCTACTCGCTTTGTCACATGTCCTTAAAAACCAGAGAAATTTGACGCGTGCAATGATGACATTTGGAACCAGTTGGTTCTCACATTTCCTTTCCTTGATCACCTCCTTCACCCCGGACTGTTCGTGTTTTCCATGGCCTCCCTTTAAAAGCCGACCATACAGAGCTCCTGTATCATTTCACTCCCACATGCAAGAATAACGAGACCCTCCATCATAGATCACAACATCAACTTCCCTTTTTTCATTCAGGGTATGTGATTCAAACCCTTTTCTTTCTTTTCTCTTTGCTACGTGAAATGATCTGAAGTCACCATCTTTACCTTCTGCTTTAGACGTTAAGCATCTTCGTTTTTTTTTTTTTTTTCCTTCACGTGCTCTCGCTGTTGGGAGATGCCTTAAAGTGGAGCATCTTATGTGATGCTATGCGGTATTGTTCTTCGCTGACGCTCTGCGATTGTTCCCTCTCGAAGCTGACTTCGTTCAGGAGCTGAGTTTCGCTGCGTTCAGCTCTCCCTGTCGAGGTCCATAGCAATGGCGGAGGCAGAACAGAAGGAGGCGTTGTTGGAGAAGCATTACTATGAGAATTGCCCCGGCTGCAAAACCGAGAAGCTTAAGGAATCGCGGAGAGGCTTGCCCATCCGCGAGCTCGTGTCGATCTGGATCGTCGTGCTTTGTACAGGTAACAAGCATATATAGCATCATCGTCGTTCATAAGCTTCCGGTCGACTTTTCGATTTTCTTTTCTGGGTTCTTCCAACTTAGAGTAAGTCCCCAGATGTTATATTTCTCTGGCAGCGTTAGTCCGCTTATAGCTACGACGTTAATTCGTTCCATAGTTAGAAGATCTTCGCCGGCTCGAGAAGATGTACTTGAAGTCACATAATTAGTAGCTAATTAGACTTACGATGTTACTGATCTGTGTCCTGTCCTTTCTCTTTCCAGCACTGCCAATATCATCCCTATTCCCATTCCTTTACTTCATGGTAAGTTCTTACGTTTTATACTTTGACTTTTAAGTATGATGTCTGTATAACTCTTCTGTCTACACTCCAGACATTGTGTCCTAAAATTGTATGGTTCGGGCTCTGTTTCCTCAGATGTCGTCTCTCTAGGCTCCTGGTCGATTCGTCCTGAAAATTTTTGTTTTGTTGCGAATAAAACAAGTATGAGCGAAGAGAACATTCTTTTATCTAACTATGAAGCAGCAGAGTTTGCCATTGGCATGCAGTCGCTTAGGATGGTTAAACTCTATTGATACCATTACTTTCCTCGGCAGATAATTGTATAAATGACTCGAAGCATATGATTTAACCTCATCTACTCAAGAAATCTTCGTTTGTTTCTTGAATTTCGAATGACAGATTAGAGATTTTCACATCGCCAAAAGAGAGGAAGACATCGGGTATTATGCCGGTTATGTAGGTGAGATTATCCGCGTTGCTTATCTCTGTTCAGTGCAGACTCCTTTGCTTGTACTTGACTCGACTTTTCACTAGCAAACTCCTTGAAATCTCGAAGGTTCTTCATTCATGTTCGGTAGAGCCTTGACGTCGGTCTTCTGGGGAATCGTGGCGGATCGCTACGGGCGAAAGCCCGTCATAATTATGGGAATAATATCAGTGTTAGTACAAGATCGCCATTCATGTTGAGTTCCCAGTAAAAAAAAAAAACTTCTCCGTTGAATACAATCAATTAATCATTATGATTTGATTTATATCAGGGTTATCTTCAACACTCTCTTCGGCCTAAGTGTGAACTTTTGGATGGCCATTGCCATGAGGTTCCTTCTTGGAAGTTTAAATGGTTTACTCGGACCAATCAAGGTAAGATCTCGTAAGGCTTATGATATTTGGGATTCGTCGTGGGACGAGTTATTTGAGCTTCAAATAAGCTATACCTTCTCATGTTGTTCCATGAATTTGCGACCATTCTTATATATGTATTTCGCAATTCCGTACCAGGCTTATGCGACTGAAATATTCCGTGAGGAGTACCAAGCGCTGGGAGTATCAACCGTAAGATCTCCGACCTTCATACAAACCTTTGAGCTCTCAATACAGGTTCCTAGTTCTTCTGCTAAGTTAATAAAGCTGAGAGTTACACTTTGGACTCAGGTTAGTACAGCATGGGGAATAGGATTGATTATCGGTCCAGCTCTGGGAGGTTTTCTTGCCCAGGTACTTCTGATTTATCATATCTTGAGGCATGAAATTTAGTATTCCAAAAGCGATGACAATTTGGACACTGCGTGCAAAATGGTTCTCTCATTTTTCATGCTCCTCTGATGTTCCTGGTTTTCGATTTTTTCCGTTTCAGCCTGCCGAAAAGTTCCCGTCGATATTTTCCAAAGAATCATTGTTCGGAAGGTGAGTGGAGGTTGCTCTCTTCCAAATTAATTTTGCAGATCCTTTTAAGTGATCATGGACTCAAGCGGTAAACATTCAATTTCCTGATCTCAATACAGATTTCCCTACTTCTTGCCCTGTCTCGCCATCTCACTTTTCGCATTGGTAGTTTCTATCGCGTCCTGCTGGCTTCCGGTACGCACTTCACCAAACTCAGTTCATGTTTCTCATCCTCGATATTGGAAAGCAATCTGTTTTTTTTTTTTTTCCCTTTCACGAGACATTACCTCTGCTTCACTTTATCTATGAAAGAATTACCAACTGCTTGTCGTGATTTATTGAGGGTCCGCAAATCTGGTTTTATTGCAGGAAACATTGCATATGCACCACGGAAGTAGCGAGCATGATGAGTCTCGCGAAGATGTGGAGACCACATCCCTTGAGTCCGGCACAATCTACAAGACTCAAAAGGCCGAGAGGAAAGCTCCGAAAAAGTCTCTGATTCGCAATTGGCCCTTGATGTCATCCATCATTGTGTACTGCGTCTTCTCGCTTCATGACATGGCTTACACAGAGGTAACCTAAAATGTCACGTGCTTATCTCCCTCTCCTTCCCAGTTCTTCTTCATTCACCGTACCGGACATTCTACAATCATGTGTACAATGATTTCGGTACTCATGCTGCAGAGTGCTTCATTGACAGTTGCTTTAAGAGCAAAAATTCTTTTATCGTGGATGAACACAAACTTGCAATCCGCAATGCTGTAGTCAGAGGACATTCTTTTGGCTAGTTACGATTTAGTGCTTGTCGTAATAATATTGCTTTCGTTTGTTCTTTGGAACTCTATCCTAACTCGAAGTAGTTGATTGGAATATGGCATCAGCTTATCAAGATGGTTTCCTAATGAATTCATCTGTGTTAATGTAAGCTCTTTTAGTTCGATCCTCTCATTAGCTGTTCTGTGCTACTTTCTCTTTGTAGATCTTCTCGCTATGGGCCATAAGCCCTCGGCAATATGGGGGCTTAAGCTACACGACTGAAGATGTTGGAACTGTTCTTGCTATCTCAGGTATATCCTCAGTTCCTTTCTTACATTTCAAGACAGATTCTTTCAGGAAAAACAACGAGTTAGCCACTTAAATTGCAATTCAAACGAAACTTTGAGTGGTGGCAGTTTGTATTATTGATATGCAATCTGTCTAATTAAAACTTAGAAGTACAGCGGTCTATTATCATTTGGCTCTCTCTATACTCGTTCAATGTATATGCTGGGAATTGCTGATTACCAAATGCTACTGCCAGGTGCCGGCCTTCTCATCTTCCAGACGTGTTTGTACCCATATTTTGACAGACTTCTCGGCCCCGTTATGGTAGCTCGCATTAATGGGGTATGTTTTCAACATCTCGTAATTGAAACTCGAGTACCCGCCTGTGAAAAATAAATTTTCTGGCTATTGTATCTCCAGCCATTCATGATCTATTTGATAAAAAGACGATGATCCCGTGTTTCCTTCCCACAAATGCGTAACTGCAGGTCTTATCGATACCCCTCTTGTCAAGCTTCCCTTTTATAGCCATGTTGACCGGGCTGAGTCTCTCCACAGTGTTAAATTGTGCATCGGTCGTGAAGAATGTTCTATCTGTGAGTATGCCTTATACTCTTAAGTTGTTATATGTGAAGCTAATATGCGCGTAAATCATCCAAACCTCTGTTCATACCTAATTCTAATTGTCAAATTTTGCATGTCGGAAGACTTCCATCATCACCAGCTTATTCCTTCTGCAAAACAAAGCCGTGGTAAGCTTCTAATGATCATCTCGACGAGTGTGATCTTTATTAACATCCTGGAATACATACCTTTCTCGTGATGGTTTGGCTTAAGTCCTGAATCTGAAATTGCAGGACCAAGATCAGAGAGGAGCTGCTAATGGAATCGCAATGACTGCCATGTCTCTCTTCAAGGCGGCTGGTCCAGCGGGAGGAGGCGCAATGTGAGTTCCACTTAATTTTTGTCGCCTTTCGTTATATCACTACGATGGGACAATTGAGCAGTCGATCGTATTAAACTCATTACTGAAGACAAATAGTTACTTCTGCATGCTTAAAGAGTAGACTTGATTAATGCTCTCGTGCATGGACTCGAAATCTTTCGCAGATTCTCTTGGGCACAGAAGCGTCAGGATGCGGCCTTTCTCCCAGGTAAACCGACTTTTTCCAGTTCTCGATCATAACCATGACTAGTTCATCTGTTGTCTTCTGCTAAAATAAAAGGTGTTCACATGAAGATGTGTATATGCCCACATTCATGATGTACTATGATGAGAAAGAAATCTATGTGACTGTGATAGACAGCACTTGAGCTCTCAGCTGACTGTTGAACTTTATCGGCCCTGTGCCTTTGTGCAGGCGACCAGATGGTCTTCTTCATCTTGAACGTGGTCGAGGCAATTGGGGTGCTGATGACTTTCAAGCCATTCCTAGTCGGACGCCGCTAGAAGAAAACAGAATTGAACCCGCATGAATCTTTAGTAGAGCCCTGCTAAAACTCAGAGCAGAGGTCGCAAAAGATCAGCTGCCATTCGATTTTTTCGCAAGGTGGAGCAGCATTGCCGTCCATGAAGCCGAGCCGGCCCCTTTCAGACCAAGAGTCGCGATCCTAGCTGAATGAGCAATTCAGCACTTCTGTGCTAATATTCTTAATCCTCCAACAATAGCACCGAATAGAACTATGATGTATTGCTCATTATAATGTAGAATTAGTGTCCGGAAGGATTAGTCCGCGACATTGTAAGGATAGTGCAATTGATTGAATACAGAAAACCCAATCGGGTCAATCAGAAGTTTCATCGGTTCAATTCATTGACATTGCTACACTTTCGCTTCCTTCCTGCTTGTGTCACAGCAACCAGCTTATTAGCCCAGCAGAGACATCGTGACCGAAAGGGAATGCTCGACGCCAGGCAGAAAGCAAATTCAATCTGTACTCAATATCAGATCGCTAAAAAAGATGCCACTGGTTCCCTAATTGGCCCACCTAGATATGAGGGAGTCCTTGACACCGCATCGAACGTTTCAAGATAATGTCGGCAATAATCATAAGACGAGTGAGAAAAGGAAGGATAGTGCAAAATCCGATGCTGTCTCGTCGTCCATTAGAGTCAGCTGCGGCGCAGAATCGAAGCGCTTTACAGATCCCATAAAAGAAGCCCTTCCATGGTCAGTTTTTCGGATGGCAGCTACGATTGACATTATGTAAATAGAAATGTGTGTGTTCCTCTACTAGTTTCCCTTCGGATCTGTGAATCTCTCTCTCTATTGCAATATGCTTGTGTTGGAGTCCACTTTGTCGCTGTTGATAGACAGTAGCAACTCTATGCATCACATTCCTTAATCCTTATTTGTCCAATGTTTTATTACCTCACCCCCCC
>BCNH02000007.1:9592302-9714869 GCA_001662345.2 Metrosideros polymorpha var. glaberrima | reverse complement strand
CCCCCCCCCCCCCCCAAAAAAAAGGATAAATAAAAAGTCAGCACCTTACAATTGCGCATACAAAAATAGGGTTACATTTTCTTCCATCCCGATCCGAGGAAATTGCCTCTAAATATATCTATATCATGCGGGTTATGTGTAGTGGACATCACACACATGCAACTTAACTTTGATAATAGGGATATGTTCACTAAAAGTCCTAAAATTTGTCATCAAGGTGTAATTCGATCCTAAAACTTACAAAAAATACTATCAAGTCTTAAAACTTATCAAATTAGTTTAATCGAGTCTTTCCGTTAACTCCGTCCAAAGTTTCCGCTCTCGCTTTTCGTTCCCTCCATTTCCCTCGTCTCCTCAAGCAGGAGCCCAATCTTCTCACAGTCGATGAAGGAAATGTTTTCATGGAGGTCGCAAAGCTACATTCTCGTCCTGTTCCCTGTGGACGAATGACGTCGAGAATAAAAAGTTGAATTGGCGGATGACTATTTACACCATTGGTTCAATTCAAAAGATCATCTTTCCCTTCCCACATGTTTCCCATGGACCGTGTTCCTTCCATCTCTCCTTCTTTCCCAGTTTCTGTCCTTTAGGGAATCAATGTCTGTCAAGACTATTGACCTTTTGTCCTCCTCCTTCATTATCATTTCAATCAACCCATCGTGTTGTTGTCAATGTCTTCCATAAAATAAAGCAAGATCCTCATCATCATTATCTTTGTTCTCTTTCTGTCATACCCGCGTCACTTCGATGTTACTTTAGATGTTCGGTTTGACGATGGCTGAGTAACGTCACATCTCGTCGTTGGGTGAGCGTTTCTTGGTTATGAGAAGCAATATGATTCGCATGGGACACCCCTAAGCTCACAAGAAAATTATGATTTCGCATCGTTTTGTTTATTTAATTCACGAGAGAATATCGTGCCGTTACACCTTGCAAGCCTCGTTCCGCATCCATCAATAAGTTTTAGTATCTCTTGATATAATAATTTTTTTTTTTAAATTCAAATAAAGATTTAAAGTGATTTCGCTTTCTAAAATAAAGACATAAAGTGTTTTTATTTTTTCAAATAAAGGTCCGATCATAATGGCATTTTTGTCTTTTTACTTTTTGATTTCTTTTTTTTTTTCCTGTTGGGCCCTTATTTGAAAAAATGATGACACTTCATATTTTCATTTGAAATTTTTACTTAATTTTGCAAACCATCATAACATTCAATTTTATGTGCTTTTTGTGTATCCAGCTAAATGATTTTGCGCCATAACTAATAAACTCACTTTCTTAGGCTTGATTTTTTTTTTTTTTTATAACAAGAAAGNNTAAAGTGTTTTTATTTTTTCAAATAAAGGTCCGATCATAATGGCATTTTTGTCTTTTTACTTTTTGATTTCTTTTTTTTTTTTTTCCTGTTGGGCCCTTATTTGAAAAAATGATGTCACTTCATATTTTTATTTGAAATTTTTACTTAATTTTGCAAACCATCATAACATTCAATTTTATGTGCTTTTTGTGTATCCAGCTAAATGACTTTGCGCCATAACTAATAAACTCACTTTCTTAGGCTTGATTTTTTTTTTTTTTATAACAAGAAAGCCCGTCGAGATAGTAAGTCAAGGGCACTAAACCACTATTTAAAATCATGAGCCAAATAAGAGCGAACCGCAAGAAAATTTGAGTGGGTTGCTGGACATGAATGGTGCCAAGCCAAAACCAAAAGATTTCAATTCATCTGTATCGATTTTGTTCTTACTCACTTTATCACATTTGCTTAAACAAGTAACAACGAAAAAAAGAATACTATAAATGTCATAACTTTCGTATGGTGCTCACTCGAGTATCATTACTTTTAATCCATCACTTGAGTGTCATAATTTATAAACAACGCTCACTTGAGTGTCATAACTTTTTTCCCAATAACTTAAGTGCTATATAACATTTTAATTGACCACTTGAATGTCATAACTTTTAAAAACGTTTACTACAAGTGTTATGCTGTGTTAGATTTTCGGCACTTAGGTGAACGTTTTAAAAAAGCTATGGCATTCAAGTTGGTGTTTTTTAAAAATTATGCCACTCAAACGGTCGAAAAAGAAGAAGTTATGACACTCAAATAAGTATGATACGACGGTAATAAAGTTATAGCACTTATGTTGTCCTTATCTTCAATAAAAACAGAACAGACTGTGGGCAATGGTGACATTTGGAAATGAGTTGGTTCTCACATTTCCGCTCAGTGTCTTCCATGGCCTTGCTTTAAAAGCCAACCACCTCATAGAGCTCTTGTATAATTTCACTCCCACGTGGAACGAGCAAAAGAACAAAACCCTCAATCATACGCTACAGAATCAACTTTATTTTATTTTTTTCGGGTATGTGATAAAGACCTCTGATTTTGTTTTCATGAAATGATCTGAAGTTACAATCTATACCATCAGCTTCAGACACGAAGCATCTGATGTTTTCACATGTTCTCACTCTCGGAACATGCCCTGAGATATAATGCTGTGAGGTGCTGTTCTTCTTTAACGCTTTGTGATTATTCCCTCTTGAAGCAGATTTTTCATGTGAAGGAAGAAGGGCTTTCTGCTTCGTTTGTCGGCAAGCTGAATTCCGCCTGCTCAGCTCCATCTGTTGAGGTTAACAACAATGGCGGCGGACGAACGAAAGGAGGCTTTGTTGAAGAAGCGTTACTATGAGAACTGCCCCGGCTGCAAAGTCGAGAAGCTCAAGGAATCACAGAGAGGCTTGCCGATCCGCGAGCTCGTGTCTATCTGGATCATTGTGCTTAGCACCGGTAAAGAGCACATATAGCATTACTGTTGTTCATAAGCTTCCTGTCAACTTATGGATATTCTTTTATGGGTTCATCGAACTAACTGATTTACTGGACATAACCATGACGTGAATTTACATGGTATTTTCGAGTTAATTAGTTTGGATAGCGATGGAGAGTATGTCCCCGGATGTTTTGTTTCTCTGGCTGTATTAGTCCGCTTATCTGATTGTGAATTATCATTTAGCTATAGCATTAATTCGTTCAATAGTCAGATGACGTTTGCCGGTCTGAAAAGATGTACTAACAAGATGTACCAGTAGTCATATAATCAGTAGCTCATTAGATTAGAACATTGTGTTTTGGTTGATTTATGATGTTACTGACCTGTGTCTTGTCCTTTCTCTTTCCAGCACTGCCAATTTCATCTCTGTTCCCGTTCCTTTACTTCATGGTAAGCTCTTGTGTTTTATACTTTTAATTTTTAAGTATGAAGTATATATAACTGCTCTGTCTGCACTCCAGACATTGTCCTGAAATTGTTTCTTTTTGTTGCAAATGAAACAAGTATGCGCGAAGTGAACATTTTTTTATTTAACTTTGAAGCATCAGAGTTAGCCACTGGCATGCAGTCGCGTAAGATGGTTAAGCTCAATAAAAACTTCCATCGCTTTCCCGGGCAGATAATTGTATAAATCACTCGAATTATACGCTCAAGAAGTCTTCACTTGTTTTGAATTCTGAATGGCAGATTAGAGATTTTCATATCGCCAAGAGAGAGGAAGACATTGGGTATTATGCCGGTTATGTAGGTGAGATTGTCCGAGTTGCTTATCTCTGTTCGTTGTGGACTCCTTTGTTCGCTTTCGACTGAACGTTTCACTAACAAACTCCTTGAAATCTTGAAGGTTCTTCAATCATGTTCGGTAGAGTCTTGACGTCGCTCTTCTGGGGAATTGTGGCAGATCGCTATGGGCGAAAACCCGTTATAATTATGGGAACAATCGCAGTGTCAGTACAACATTACCATTCATTTGAGTTCCCGATGAAAAAACATTTCTCCAACAATTACACTCGATGAATGACTAAGATTCAACTTATATCAGGGTTATCTTCAACACTCTATTCGGCCTAAGTGTGAACTTTTGGATGGCCATTGCGACGAGGTTCCTTCTAGGAAGTTTGAATGGCTTACTCGGACCAATCAAGGTATGGTCTCGTACAGTCATGAACTTTGGGATTAGTCATGGCACGAGTTCTTTTGAGCCTCAAATTAAAGTATCCCATCTTTCATTGTTCCACGAATTCGCAATCATTCTCATCTATGTATTTGTTAATTTCGTAACAGGCTTATGCAAGCGAATTGTTCTGTGAGGAGTACCAAGCGCTAGGAATATCAACCGTAAGATCTCCGACCTTCTGTAAAAACCTTTGAGCTTTCAATGCAGGTTCCTAGTTTTTCTGCTAAGTAAATAAAGCTGAGGTTACCCGCTGGACTCAGGTTAGTACAGCATGGGGGATAGGATTGATTATTGGTCCAGCTCTGGGAGGTTATCTTGCGCAGGTATGTCTGATTGATCATATCTTGATGCATGAAATTGAGTATTCGAAAAAACGATGACAATTCCGACATGTGTGCGAAAATGCTTCCCCCATTTTTCCTGCTCCTCTGATGTTCCCGGTTTTGTAATTTTCTCTTCAGCCGGCGGAAAAGTTCCCGTCGATATTTTCCAAAGAATCGGTGTTTGGGAGGTGATTGCGGTAGCTTTTTTCTAAATTAATACTGCATATCCTTTTTATTGATCATCGACTGATTTTCAGATTTCGATGCAGATTTCCCTACTTCTTGCCCTGTCTCGTCATCTCACTTTTCGCATTGGTAGTTTTTATTGCGTCCTTCTGGCTTCCGGTATGCACTTCACTAACCTCAGTTCATGTTTCTCATTCTTGCTATTGAAAACATTTGTGTTTTTTTTCCCCCTTTCCTCAGACATTACCTCTGCTTGGCTTTATCTATGAAAGAATTGCCAACTGCTTGTTGCGCTTTATTGAGTGTCTGAAAATCTGGTTTTATTGCAGGAAACATTGCATATGCACCATGGAAGTAGCGAGCTTGATGAGTCTTGCGAAGATGTGGAGACCGCATCCCTCGAGTCCAGTACAAAACACAAGACGCATAAAGTCGAAGGGAAAGCTCCGAAAAAGTCTCTGATTCGAAATTGGCCCTTGATGTCGTCCATCGTTCTGTACTGCATCTTCTCCCTTCATGACATGGCTTACACGGAGGTAATGCACAACTCTGCCCGCTTGTCCACAACTCCTTCTCAGTTTTTCTCTGTGCACCGTACCAGACATTCTACGATCACGAGTGCAATGACTTCAGTTCTCATGCTGCCGAGTGCTTCACAACAGTTGCTTAGAGAGCAAGACTTAGTTTTTCTGTGGAGGAACACGAACTAATAAATGCAGCATTCAGCAGACATTCATCTGGCTAGTTATGATGTAGTGGTTGTTGCGAGAAAATTTACTTTGGCTTGTTCTTTGGAACTCTATCCTAGTTCGAAGTAGTTCATCGAATCAGTATATCGTGCCGGTTTCCAAATACGTTCTTTTATGTGGCATATTGATCTCTTTTAATTCGATCCTCTCATTCGCCGTCCCCTGCTACTGTCTCTTTGTAGATCTTCTCTCTATGGGCCGTAAGCCCTAGGCGATTAGGGGGTTTAAGCTACACAACTGAAGATGTTGGGACTGTTCTTTCCATCTCAGGTATGTACTCCACTTTCTTTCTTATATTTCAAGATAAAACTTGTTCAGGAACAATGAGGTAGTCACTAAAACCGCAATTCGAATGAAACTTTTGAGATGTGGCGGTCCATATTCATTGATATGCATTCTGTCCATTCGAAACTTAGAAGTACCGTGGTCTATTATCAGACAACGTATCTCTGTACTCAGTTCGATCATCTGTGGGGGAATCACTGATTACCAAATTCTACTGCCAGGTGCCGGCCTTCTCGTCTTCCAAACATGTTTATACCCATACATGGACAGACTTCTTGGCCCCGTTGTGGTTGCTCGCATTGGTGGGGTATGTTTTTGACATCTTGATACTTAAATTTGGACCACCTGCTTGTGAAAAATATATTTTCTGGCTATTGTGCATCTCCGGCCGGCTGCGATTTTTTTGATAAAGAGACGTGTTCGCCCATGTTTTCTTCGCACAAACGCATGAATGCAGGTCTTGTCGATACCCCTCTTGTCAAGCTACCCTTTCATAGCGATGCTGACCGGGCTAAGTCTCTCCATAGCGCTGAATTGTGCATCTGTCGCCAAGAATGTTCTGTCTGTGAGTATGCCTTACACTCTGACCTATAATATATGAAGCAAATATGCACGCAAGATCATTCGATTTTTCTTTGTGGAAAAGAGAAAGCAAAACCTCTGTTCGTACCTAATTCTAATGGTTGAATTTTGCATGTCGGAAGGTTTCCATCAGCACTAGCTTGTTCCTTCTTCAAAACAAAGCCGTGGTAAGCTTCTAATGATCATCCTCGACGAGTCTGATCTTTATTAACATCCTTGAATGCGTAGCTTAAGTACGAATGTGAAATTGCAGGACCAAGATCAGAGAGGAGCCGCTAATGGAATCGCAATCACAGCCATGTCTCTTTTCAAGGCGGCTGGTCCAGCAGGAGGAGGCGCGATGTGAGTTCTGCTTAATTGTGGTCGGCCTTCGTTTAATCACGACGATGGGAAAACTGAGCAGTCGATCTTATAAAACTCATCGGTGAAATCAAACAATTACTTCTGCATGCTTGAAGAGTAGACTTGATTAATGTTCTCATCCACGGACTCAAAAACTTTGGCAGGTTCTCTTGGGCACAGAAGCGTCAGGACGCGGCCTTGCTCCCAGGTAAACGGGCTTATTTCCAATTCGGCGATCACGGCTCCGGCCATCTTGATATACCATGACTGGCTCATCTGTTGTAATGTGCTAAAAGAAAAGAAGAAGTTCACATGATGTGTATATGAGAAATAAGTCTACGCGGCCGCGATAGGCCATGCTTCAGCTCTCAGTTGACCGAGGAACTTTAACGACCCCGTGCCCATGCGCAGGCAACCAGATGGAGTTCTTCATCTTGAACGTGGTCGAGGCAATTGGGGTGCTGATGACGTTCAAGCCGTTCCTAGCCGAACGCCGCAACTGAAAGAACATGGAATCGAAACTGCATGAATCCTGAGTAGAGCCCTGCAAAAGATCAGCTGCCACTCGATTCTTTCGCAAGGTGGAGCAGCATTCACCTTCCGCAGAGCCGAGCAGGCCCCATTCAGGCCAAGAGTGGCGGTCCTAGTTGAATTAGCAATTTAGCTTCGGACAGAAGTATAATGTATTGCTCTCTATCGTGTAATTTTCTGCAGAATTAGTGTCCGAAAAGGATGAGTCCCGCGACGTTGTAAGGACAGCGGAATTCATTGAGAACAGAAAAGCCAGTTGCATCAATCAGGAAGTTCCACGGGATCAATTCCGTTAAGTTAGCCGTGGCGCCGAATTGTCGGCATCAAGATATCTAGAAGTGACAAATGGATGAATTGGATTGGATTGGGTTTGGGTGGGTCATAAATGGGTTCGACCTAAATTGACCTATTTAACTCTCATTGGCCCAATTATCTTCTATAAAATTTAGATGGCACAATACCCAACCCAAACCCACCCACATAACTCACTTTTTTTTTTTAATTATAGCAAATTAAGCATTTAGCAAATTTAAAATATATTACAATAAAGAAAAAACATCCGGATGAATTTCAATTGTACGACTCTACCCCTTGCTTCACCGTCGAAACCACATAACAAGAATCAATTCTTGCCATAAGTGATTTTTTTACCTTTTTATTAAATAAAAATTTTTAAATTTTTTTAAAAATATTTAAATAAAAAAGGGGGGGTCGCCGCCGGCCGCGGGAAGCTGGGCGCCGGACGCCGGACACTGGACGCCGGACGAGGGATGACGCGAGACGCCGGCCGCGCGGACGCCGGACCCTGGACCGTGCGCCATTTGGTAAACTTGCGAAAAGTAGAATGAGAATGATGGTGCGTTTGGTAAATATAAATTCTCATTCTCTGTTAGAATTGATTCTCGAAAGAATAAATTCTTGCCATAATAAAAAATTCTTGCAAGAATGGAAATCATGCATGCCCTAAACCACAAAGAGACCCTTGCTTGTGAACAGCATCAGTGACATGCCTCCATTGCTCAATCCAAAAGACTTTGAAACCTCGAAGCAGGAGGCGCTAGCTGACGCACAATAGCACGGCGATAAGAACTCGGACTGGGTGGACTCTTTAAATTTGAAGTGACCCGTATATAAACCATTTAAAAAGAAAGGGTTATTACCACGAAAAATCTCAAATTAATATGTCTATAACAAATTTATCTCAAATTTTAAGATTTGTCTGAGTTGATGAATTGAGTCATGTCGCTAGAAAATGAATTAATTAAAAAAACGTTAACCAAGTTATTGTTATTTTAAAAAATTAAGTTTAAAATAAATTTATCACATGTGTACTAATTTAAAATTTTTCATGATCAAATAATTAGCGTCAAACTACTCAAGTTAAAGGATCTAGAGTTCCAGTCTTTGTCATTATATCCTGCTAGTCATAATAAAAGACTTTTCTCCTTTCTTTTGTGCTATTAACTCTAAAAAATTAGAGTCGTACATGTGTTTAAGATCCATTTTGAATTTGTCTATTTCAGATCATTTATTTACTTTTGTGGAATCTGCTATGAGCAGCGTCAATCATGTCCGGGGAACAAGATCCAAGCAAAGTAACGAAGGTATATTTATAAAAAAAAATTATTTATTTGTATAGTTATTTAGTGAATTTATTTCCATGCTCTTGATATTTTTTAATTCGCTGGGGCCAACGGCGTTGATATTTTTCTCCGGTTCACGTCCGCGGGGGATGATCCGTGGCCGCGTCGTGCTCCTAGCGTTATCCAAATCCAGAACGGTTGGAGGAGAATCGCGGCCCTCTCTCTTCCATTTCACTTCCAGCCACATGTCCTTGTGCCACGTGTCAGTCCTGGCCCCACGCTTGCTAGAAAAATCGGAAATATCTGCCGTTGCTATTTTTCTTTTTTGGTCGAATCTGCCGTTGCTATTTATGAGGGAAAGAAAAAAAAACCTATTAAGCAAAAAATTACCTTTCAATTTTCAATTGGAACTGTACCCTTTTTTTTAATGCTCCACTTATTTCATGAAAAATCATTCTTTTTTTTTTTCTGCAAGCTCTTGAGCAATTTGAAAAATATTTTCTTAAAAATAATTGTTTATATTGTCTACAAAAATGAACGAACGAAAAAAAAAAATCCTTCGTCCTGTTGATGTGCAAACGTTTTTCTATTGATTAATCATGTTGACTGATATAAGAAATCATTCTCAAAAAATATTTTAAAATTATTATTGTTTTTGCAAAACAGACAGAGCTTGAAAAACATTCTAGGTGATCACGAATTAGCATACACGTATTTTTCGTTAATATTGAGATGTAGTCAAATTTTAAAGGATAAGTATAAAAAAAACGAAAATAAAGAAATAAAAAGAGCATGGCCTTTGTTTGTCTGGTGGAGGGGAAAATAAGAAATGTCGGTTATATCAGTTTAGATAGAAATAGAAAATTGCGTGTAAACTTCTTCTTCTTTTTCTCTCTCTCTCTTTTCATTTTCTTTTTCCTTTTTAAAATGCTCGTCAATAAATAGGAGCAGAATTTTAACAAAATGGCCAATTCACCAGAATCACTCGCTCAACACTCGATAGAATTACAAAAGGAAGGACGATACCTTCTCATTCTTCTTCTTCTTCTTCTTCAGTTCTCCTAGAGTACGCGTTCCGAAACCGCGACGGCGATGACCGCCAACGTGGCTCTACTCTCGCCGGCGACCGCCGGGACCACCGCGGTCGCAGCAGCGGCTATCAATCGCCCCAGCACGCAGATCATTCCCTCCCCCTTGTCTCCCTCGGACTCGATCAAATCGGCTCGCGCCTCTCTCCGCCTCTCGCCCCTCCCGAGGACGGCGGCGGCGAACATCGCCGTAAACGCCTCGCGGACGAGGAAGTGGAAGGTCTCGTGCGAGGTCGCGCTGAAATCGGACTCGAAGCCGTCCTCCTCCTCCTCTTCGTCGTCGGCGGAGAGCGATTCTCCATCGGTTTCGGGCGAAGGAGACGGTTGGGACGGTGGCTCGGCGAGGATTGGAGAGAGAGTTAGGGTGAAAGTGCCGCTGAAGGTGTACCACGTGCCGCGCGTGCCGGAGGTGGACTTGACCGGGATGGAAGGCGAGCTGAAGCAGTACGTCGCGGTCTTTAAAGGTAAGCGCATTTCGGCTAATCTTCCTTTTAAGGTGCAGTTCGTTAAGGAAATTGAAGGCCGTGGACCTGTCAAGTTCTTCGCGCATCTTAAGGAGGATGAGTTTGAGTATGTTTGATTGATGTCCCTGCGATACGATGATGAGTTCGATCAGTGTATAAGCGCTTCAGCATTGTGTATTTTGCTTCCCTATACAAAAAGCAAATTAATCTCTCCCGTTCTGTTCTCTGTTCTTTTATTCATACATACTTTTTGCTAGCATAGTGCTTGTGGGTGGTTAACGTGGATGGTTGTTTGTTCTACTGTTGTTTTCGATTCTTAGGGCCGTCGAACTCGATACTACGATTGTTCTTATCACGAGAGTGCTGTTTTTCCTCCTCCTGAGGAGCAGTTTGCTTGTTCCTTGATGATTGAATTTGGGCACACTGTTCGCACTGTATTCTTACATACATGGGATGCGACCTTAACAATGGAATATGAGAATAGCTTTTGCTTAACTTGGCCATGGTTCTTGCTATTAAGAGAAGTGATATTTGAACTGAGTGACTAGATTTGTTGCTTTGTGGTGATAATTAAAGTTATCCACAATGAGCAGAGAATATGAATTGCTTCTTTGGCACAAGAATATTTTAATGGTGTCATGGAAAGTTTGTTTGTCAGAATAAATATGGAAAGTCGTGTTGATTTGGACCTGTCACTTCACTCCTGATTATTTCAACTGCGCTTCATATAATTTAAGAATCCACACTTCACATTGACTGCAATTGGCTGGGAGAAATGCAGAACTTGAGCTGAATCTTGTTACAATTTTTAGTCTTTTTCAGTCCTTGTATAAGCAGTTGAGTGGAAACTTTTCATTGATGAATGACTGGTAAGAACTGTATGTAACGATTACAAATATAATCCTTTCTTTTTTCTCTTTACTTTGCCAATGTCTGAGATGATTTTAAATCTGATTTCATGAGTGTGACTGCTGTTTAACAAGCCATCTACTCGTGAAGCTTGAAATTGTTGGGGGTGGTTTGCTTCAATCAATATAGTCATATGACGAAATTGTTTCTAAAATAGAGCTCAAAAAGGAAAAGAGTGGTACTTTTACAAAATACTTAAGAGGGATCTCTTAGAGATTTTGTATAATGGGCTTTCGCATGCGCATGAATTGTTAAAGATCCAATAAAACCAACTTCGATTCCTTCAGACGTGTCAATTGGGCAAATGCATATAGGGTGACTAGGGTGGATATCTCATATTCAAAAACTAGCAGTTCACCATGTTAATCCTCCAGGGCCCAAATAACTCATTTTCCTCTCATGATGTGGTATAATTTGGAATAAAATAAAAAAGAAAGGACTCTGCCTCCTGCTTGTGGCAATGTATAGGTGTAAAAAGAAACATTTGTGCTGGTTCAGATCTAGAGGGCGGGTTAAAGTACTTAAAGTTTACATAGATGCTTATTATATTAGGTTGAGGTTATGTCCGTGTAGCAATGATATGTATGAACATTTTATGTGAAGTACTTCTAGTGTGCATGTGGAAAACTTGATAAAACGTTCGATAGTAGCTTGTCAAAGTATTTCCTATGAGGAATTTCGTGGGGGCACTCATAAAAAATCTTTGCCAAATGAAACTAGACTAGTATTAGCGCAAAAATCAGTGGGGAAAATCTGTTTGTCCCCACATTTTAGCCTGTAAATCTGTCTCTGCATCTGCATACCTTTATAAATATGCATAACTGAGAATGCCCCAGAAGACCAAATCCACTGGGGGGTTGTTTCTATGACTCCCAGTAATATTAGCGTTTGCACTTTTCACCAAAGATGATCATACCTAAAAATCTTACATTTCACCAATAATAATCATAGCTAAAATCTCTTTCAGATTTGCAATAAATGCTGAATGCATCATAATCTCTTGGTATTTTTACTCTCCATTATCTTGTTAATCATTGATCTTGTTTGCCATTAGCAGCTACTCTCGTATATGAGGTTGTGAGTTTTTAGTACTAGTGAGAGTTGTGTGGTCCTATGTGCGTCATGAGTGAAGAAGTCTCGATGCTAATTGATTTTTGGAGACTGGGATTTTCTTGCTCAGTGAAGTTGTTTAATTTTTCCAATGACTTTGTTCTGGGTGTGCATTAACATTATATAATTCCTTCTAGTGCCATTTGATTCACTACCAATAAGTTTTAGCCAATTCATGAAATATTCCATGTGATCGTATGGAGGGTTGCCTCCTCGACTTTTAAATATTATTGATGAAAATGCGCTGATTAGCAAACTGCCCCCTTCATCAAGTGACTGTCTGAACGAGCCAAGCTCAAAAGGACTTCCTGTATGTGTTATCCACTCTTTCGGTGACAATATTAATTTTAGTAACAGAAAATTTATAGAGACACTACTCTATTTCTCTTTAGATATAACATGTTCGACAGAGGAGCATATTTAGATAGTGTTATCCTTGGTGCAGAATGCTTTGCCAGATTTGTGGTTAATTCTTGTTGAATGTGGTTTTGCTTTGTGTTTGGTGAGACTGCCCAACCACCTATTAAGAATGAGAGGTGGTTTTCTTCACCCTCTTGAGGTTGATGGGTCCATAATGTTATTTCCTGAGTTGCCGTTCTCACAAATGTATTTGGTTCTTGCTTTCTTTCAGAGGCAATCTGGATTCCCATATATATGAGTTATGATGCTGCAATAAATAACCAAATCTACCTCGTGACTTGCCTTTCATGTGTCATTTGTGTTGCTAAATCAGCTCCAACTCATTCCAAATTTATTCTTGTTACATGATTTAGTCATGTATGAGCTTTATTGCATTAAGGAGATTATCGGACTAGACTGGCCTTCTACACACATATGTCGTCACTAAGTATTGCTGTTCACTAATGAAAATGTGGTAATTCTCGTGTTTGGCAACCTATTTCTGTCATCTTGAGGACAGACTATCAATAGTCTCACAGATGCACGCGCTCATGCACCCACACGCAGAGAAAGAGAACTGTTCTCAAACCAGGATTGAGCTATTACAATATTTCTTTTTGGGGCACGTACCTGCTGTCTTCCACTCTCCAGCAAACTCCGGCTTCTATCTGATAAATTTGCTAAATATTTGAGGAACTTCCTTACAGCACAAATAAGTCGCAGATAGTCATGACATGAATGGCTGTTACGTATGGAATCAATGCGTCACTCCATTTGGCTTTGCGTGGTGGTACTATCATGGTCATTATTGTTTTGGCTCTGCACCAACTTGTCACTTCAACAGTGTAACTTTTCTCAGGAGAGGACATTCTGCACGCTTCCTTCGTCTGTAGGGCGTGAGTTATTTAATGCCTTGGTGACTAGAAGGCAAATTCTTGCCAAAAGTAAATGTGGCAATTTTGCTTCTACTTTGATTTTCTGGCAGCCCCACCGTGGATCCCTGTTTTTGCGATTGTCAGGAAATTTTTGGCTGACTGGTACAGAAAGCAGGTTCTTTCTTAAGGAAACTGACGAATGCTCAACTTCTTTTAGTCACAGAAAGTTCGGGTGGTATAGGAGGAAAAAAGTAAATTGTCTGCTCATAAAAGAAATTTGGACCTAAATTCTGGCACAATCCGTGTCAAGGAAGGCCGCAGTTAAACAAAAGGAAAGGGACCAACCGAGACGCTAATCTCCAGAATTTGGGTTGTTGACAGATCTGTGTGTTTGAATTTTTCAAACCTTCATCTTTAAGGATTTGCAGAATTGGTTCTTCCCTTGGAGTTATATTTCCTCTTCTTCTAGATTGATCCTCAGTGTCTTTTTCAAATGCAAAAAGCTTACCGTGGCTTCGATACGGCAAGCCCTTTTCCCTCTTCCACGCACTTCACCACCACTAGGCTTGTATCCTCGTCTTGTTTTCCTTGAAAATCTCAATTTACTTCAATCTCTTCCCCCGCACTGACAAACCTCTAAAAACTAGAAAAAGGTTCCTGAAGGTGCACTAACTTTTTTTGTTTCTTGGTTTCTGAAATAGCTTGGGATCTGTTGACCCTAAACTTTTGGGAAAGCAAAAGAGTTGAGATCTGTTTGATCTATTGTCCGTACCATTATCCAAATAGTATGGCGCGAATCGCAACACTTCTCCTCCATAAATTAATTTCTGGCAAGAAGTTGATTTTTTTACTTCTGCTTTAGAATTAGATTTTTGGAATGTGTTTAATGAACTAGGAGAGAATTTCTGTTTCTGGAAAAGAAATATGTTTGATAACGACGCATCAATTCTATTTCCAGAACAAAGGTAATCCAAATTCTTTTGCAAAAAATTATTTATCTTAACCTACAATGCATGATATTCAAAGCAAAATCTAGTACAACATAGGAAATCCTCAAATAGAAACGATGCAAATTCAAAAATATATTACACTACAAGAAGACATGGTATCAAATCCTTGTTTACACATAATACAAATCCTATAATATAACATTACGTTACAAAAGACAAGATAAGGACTACATAGTAAGAAATGTGGCTGGTGAGGGTCGTCGGAGCTCGCCTGGCCTCGCCTAGGCACGCGAGGTAGCCTCGTTGGTCACCGGCAAATGCAATCTCTCCATAGCAGGTGAGACCATGGTCTTCTTCACCCGCAACCGGCGAGGCCATTGTGAGGTTGGCCTCGTGACCCATCGCTAGCTTCAACAACGCATCGTGACCTATTGCGAGCCTCACCATGGCCTCACCCATGACTTGTTGGTCGCGGGCAAAGTCGGCCATGGCCTCGCTAGCCACGGACGAGGCCACCTTCACCTGTGGCCTCATGCACCTAGGCGAGGCCAAGTGAAGGCTAAGGCCCTCGCCAGTGGCTATCGAGGGCTGTGCGGCCCTCGCCCAGTGGCTAGCGAGCTTCGACGATTCTCGCCAGCCATACTTCTAAGTAAGAAGGAAAAAATAAAACAATAAAAAAATTGAAAATATTATTACTTTGGCTGCCCGGCACGCCACGTTCGTGTCGGCCAACCAAATAGACTGAATTGACATAAATGCAAAATGTTTAGGCTTTAATTGGCTAAAAAAAAAAAAGAGCTCCAGAAGTAGAAAAGTAAAAAAAATTACTTCTGTTTTTTTGGCCAAAACAACTTTTGAAGAGAAAAAGCATTTCTGAAGCAGAAATTTGAAGTTGTTTTATCAAACGCATTTTTGCTCCAGAAGTGAAAAGGTGCTCCAAAATTTGAAAACTGAAATTGTATTAACAAACGGATTTCTGCTACAAAAGTAGTTCTTGAGCAGAAATTTTACTCCATAAGTGTTACCATGCGCATCCACGGGAAATATGGTGCTTCGACATGTGAAGATGTTGAGAACCCAGTGAATGCAGCTGAGAATGCCGGTACTAGCCTCAAGATTTGGATACACGATCTTGATAAAACTAAGTCGAGCGAGTGTTCTCGATGCGTGCAGGTTTAGACGAAACACTTCTCGGGCTCTGAAGCTATTGGCACATGCTTTCGTTCATATACCCACTTAAGATCATCGGCTTCTTCGTCCCACCTCCGCGGTGTGAGCTTGTGGGGTCTAGAAGAGAGGCCATTCATGGACGGAGAGCTGTTGAGGAGGCTTGGATTATAAAGCTGATGAAGTTCTTGGAGTTGCTTCGAAGAGAACAAAACATTCTACATCCCAACGACTGCACTAGGACATGTGAGAACCTCGCCACCGTACAACTCAATTTATAGGGGAAAAGTGTCAAAAAAGTCTGAAAGTTATTGTATTTGTGCCAATTTAGTCATAAATCTTTTAATCTAGAGTCAATTCAATCATCCTAGCTAATTTTGGCCAGATTTTGCTGACATGGCATGACCAGCGCTGACGTTGACATTTTTTAATAATATTTCATTTTTTAAATTATTTTTTCTCTCCTTTTTCCTCCCCCTCTCTTTGCCCTCTAGTGGCTAGCACAGCTATGGCCAGTGAGGGCTGGCCTCGCCCAGGCCAGGCAGCCTCGTCGAGCGTCGCTTGGGCCAGGGTGAGGCCCGGTGAGGCCGTCGTGGCCTAGGCGAGGGTTGGCTTGCCCGATTTGGCAAGGATCTAGTCAAATTAGGGTCTCTTCGCTTCGACTTTGTCATCCTTCTTCTTCGGGTCTCTTCATCTTCGCTTCAACTTTGTCATCCTTTTTCTTTGACAGGCAACGCCAACCTTGCCAAATTGGGCAAGGCCAATCCTCATTTAGGCCACGGTGGCCTCGCCTTGGCCTAGGTGACACTTGACGAGGCTACCTAGCTTGGGCAAGGTCGATCTCGCCAAATCTAGCGACGCCTAGCCTCGTTGACGTTCACCTTCGCCCCGATGAGGCCGACCATTGCCTGTGGCAGCGAGGGCCACCCTCGCTCAGGCGAGACCAGCCCTCATCAGCTATGGTTGTGCTAGCCACCAGAGGGTAGAGAGAGGGGAGGAAAAAAGGAGGGGAAAATAATAAAATATTATTACAAAAATGTCTACATCAGTACCGATCGTACCACGTAAATCGACCGGCGTTTACATCAGCAAAATGCGGCCAAAATTAGACGGAATAACTGAATTGGCTCTGGATCAAAATATTTAGGATTAAATTGGCATTAATGCAATAGGTCTAGGACTTTTCTAACACTTTTTCCCAATTTATGGTCTCCCATCGAAGTATTCCATGATGTCTCTCAAAGATTGTCCTCTCCCACTTTGCGGTAGTGACAAGAGACAGTGAGAGCTTGCGGGTCGGGTGAAAAATGGATCGACCCACCGGAGGACATTAACCAAACTCAAAATCCGTTCTCCTACCATAAAAAAGGAAAGGAAGTAGAACGAATTGGGTCTTTGATTGTTAGTCAACGCAGGCCAACCTATGGTTGGAGTTAGTGACGACACTCGCATATATTAGGAAAAAAGCAAATCATGTTCGACCTACTTTGATATTTCTGTTAAGACTTTCTACTAACTTCTCGTCTTCTTCTTCTTCTAGTGCTGCTGCCGCTCTATTAACTTATATACCACTTTGCAACGGTAACTGCTTCCCGGCCGGCGAATGAAAAATTTAATACCGTTTTGACTGATTAACGGTGTCGATTCACCCTATAATGTGATAAATTACAGAAGAGGGTCCTTTTTTGCATTTCCCGAATGTCGTAATTATAATACTTAGATCCAATTTCTCGTTAAAGATTGAATAAGAAGAGGGCGGACGGTGAACGCGTCCGTTGTACAATGCCCACATGACAACTTATCATATTAAGCCTTTTCTATGTGTTGTTATCACCTGATATAATGGAAACATAGAAAGACATCCTCGTGAGAGTTTTTGAAAATCTTCTTTCGGTTGAGGACCGCAGGTAACTATACTTCTAACCGGGGGACCACTCCAATTCTTTAATTTCTTCACCTTAACCCAATGAAATTTGATAACTGTTCACCAAATTTATCTAAAATGAAAACGACGTGCCAACAAAAATCTTTCACCAAGACTAAAGTTAGCCGTGACCATCCTAAATGCATTCTTAATTGAAGAAAATTACTAAAGAAGTTGTAAACTTATTGTGTGGATGCCAATTTAGTCTTAACATTTTTATAATTTGCCAATTTAGTCTTTCCGACCAATTTCGACTACAAAAACGCTGACGTGGACATCGATCGTTTTACATGTTACAACCGATGCTGATATTGACAATTATTTAATTTTTCTTTTCTTTTTCCTTTGTTGATCACTAAGCCTCAACAACGCTCGGTGATCGGTCACAGGTGAGGGTCGGTGAGGCTCGAACTCACCAGGCCTCAAGTGAGGCTTGCCTCGCCAAAGGCCAGCGAGGGTTGGCCTCACTAGCTCCGACCAAGGGGCGACCCTTGCGAGCCATTGCTTGTGGCTAGTTTGCTGGCCCTTGCCAAGGCCAGGGAAAAAAGGAAAAAAGAAAGAAAAGCAATCATAAAATTTAAAAAAATGATTTAAAAGATTGCAAATATTATTAATATCAGTGTCGGCTATGCCACGTAAGATTGCTAACATCCACATTAACGATTCACAATCAAAATTAGCAAATTGTCAAGATGTTTAGAATTAAATTAGTCACATTAAAATGTTTAAAATTAAATTTGCACCGATAAAATGAGTTTATAACTTTTTTAGTAATTTTTTCTCGAGAATTGCTCTACTGACGGAGCCCTGTTCAAAAACAAGACTTACGAGAAAACCACGTCCTATCAAGATCATTCAAGATCGAGGAATGACGTGATTCCCATCTTTTCAAGAAAGAAATCGAACGTAACCGTCGATCTTACACGTTATGAAGTTCATAAAATGGGTTTGTGTGGATGGAAGTGCAAAACTGTAGGCGATGTGAAATTCAAAGGAAAGGGGGGTGGTGTCCCACGGTGGCGCCACCACCGACATCGGTTTTTATGGGGCTGTGAAGGACTCTCATTAAATACCTTCAATAAAACCGAGGAACCACCCCCACCCTTTGGCAAAGAACAGAAATAATTCATAACGGTGGACAAATTAAATGGAGAAAGAAAAGCGGTGGCGGTGGGAAGCTTTTTCATTTTATTTTATTTATGCAACTAGCAATTGTGGAATTTCGTCTTTTTTTTTTTTCAATGCATAATGTCACGATTATGAAATTATCAGCAAAAACGAGACTTCACATTTTTTATTTTTTTTTATCAATGGAGAGCCTCGAGAAACTCGCCGAGACCATCGCACCAACGTGTGCGATCGTCGAACTTCGGCCGCTTCTTTTGGCGGCTCAATCACGATGACCCCAATTTGACCACGTATCATATATCCAGATTACTCGTTGTTTTGAATTTAAACGGACGGCATATTCGGGGAGCGACGTTTCGCATGCTCCTTGAAGAAGCCAATGAAGGGTTCGAGAACTTCAGATTCAGAATTGGTTTGTCCCTCGGAATTTTACGATGAAGATGGTTTCCATCCTAATAGAAGCCTCTGTTATGTTGTGTGGGAAGGATGAAGAGCAGAAAGAGTTGTACCTAAATGCCACCAAAGGTCAAACCTAACGGATACCGAATATGGCTTTAGACCCAAAGGAGTACTTTTTTAGTTTAACCTTAAAGTGTTGGAGCACCTTCTTGGTACATAGGCTTACGGATCTGTACAAGTTTGGAGTTTGCATCCTAATGATTGTTGTGTGGCTCCCACTTTACATTATTTAATCAAGAAAAACATTAAAAAATTTAAATAAAAAAAGGGCAGATGGAGTCCAAGAAAGCAAGAAACGAAACGTGGGAACTTATCTGACAAAAACCCCCAAAGAAAGCGAAACAAGCCTTAGAAAACATTATCATTCAATTTTGATGAAGACCTGTCTCAAAATACCCTTTGAGCAATAAGGTAGATATATGCTCCAATTTCTAATGTAATTTTTCTCCCGTGTTATGTGCTGTTCATTCTTCGATCACGTTAAGTGTAATTGATATATTTTTTTTCCTATTGTTACGTAAAATCGAGGAAAAAGCCATCGTGTTAATTTTAAAGCTGGGAAAAAGAGAGAGAAAAGAAATGATTTATTAGAGAGAAAGGTGAGGAGGCAAGCGAGGAAATGTGATACCTGATGAGGGGGGGTGGGGCATGGTGCTGATGAGACTTTACCGTTTTTGATTTGAGAGGGGAGGGAGAGTTTGGTCCAAAAGGAGGAGGCTTTGGGTAGTTTTCAAATTGGGCACACCACATTTCATCTCATTTTCTTCTCTCTCACTCTTTTATTTTCTTTTTAATTTTTTTTTAAAATATGATTATCATCACTGCTAATTATTGTTGATTATTAGGAAATATTATTGTTATTATTATTTATTTTCTTGAACCTGAACACAAATCTTGAAAAAGCTTCTTCCTGCTCTTTCCCTTTTGCCCTCCTCCTCACTCCCCTTCTCTCTCTCTCTCTCTCTCTCTGCCTCCCTGGTTTCCTCTCCCAGCACCACTGCAGTTTCGCCATTGTTGGCGTTCAAGTTCCTTCCTTTCTGTCTCTTTCTTTTCGTTGGGGGGGCGGCATCTCTCCTTCAAGAATTAGGGAAAGAGGAAAAGCTGTCACTTATACTTCAATACTTTCTGCTAATAGATTGTGTGTAATGACCCTCCGTAACGGATAAAGAAAATCCTTTGCTTCCGAAATTTGAATGCTTATGCTCTACTCTGCGACCCATTTTTTTTTTGGGGGGGAGTGCGAGCGAAGAACCGGAGGGAGAGACCTCAAAGGCGAGAAGGGAGGGGAAAGAGGAAAGAAGGGGCGTTCTCCTTTCGCCTGCGCCATTCAAACGTCTCTGCAAAGGTGACATTTTTTTTTTCCCCTTCTCGCCAGTTCTCATTCCTTGGTGATCTAGAAACTCACTGTCTTCTGTTGAGTGTCGTGGGTAGGTACTAGCAACGAGGGCGTGATACGGAGAGGACCCGGCTTGGGTTTTTGAGATCTGGCTTCGTCCGTCGGATCTTGGGCTCCTTTGGAACGACCCGTCATATGTTGAATGTCTCCGGAGCTGTTCTTGCTATTAGGGTTTTGCTCGCCTCTCCGCCATGACTACGAAGCGCGCTTACAAGCTACGTATCCTTAAAATTCGCGCGTTGTTGATGCCCCTTGTGTTGTGTGGCTGCGAATGGCAAAAGGAAAATGCGATTCCGTTTGCTGCTATGCGTGAAGCTTCCTAGTTTCGTGAATTCGGGCATTTTGTATTTCAGTTGGGAATCATTGGAAGCTGTTGTATTATTGGTGTTGTTTAGGTTTTCCTTAACTTGAGCTGCAAACACAGAGGAATTTGTAGCGCATTCTGCAGCAGTCAATTGCCTCAAGATTGGAAGGAAGTCGTCAAGGGTTCTGGTCACCGGCGGAGAAGATCATAAAGTCAATCTCTGGGCTATTGGAAAACCCAATGCCATACTGGTCAGTTTTTCTATTGTCACTCTGTTGTGTGTATCGACCACCTGATGAATCTTCTCTAACAAATTATTTTATTCCTAAATGATGGTGGCTTGTACCTTGTGCCGCTGTTGTTGCCATTTTCCTTCGATACGACGTGATATTATATATACTCCTTCGTCTTGACACAGTCATGATATACAGAACGTGACTGCAGTATGTTTCTTTTATGCCTTGTCCAGTAACCAAGTGAATTGTGGGCTTTCGAGTTTCTCATGGTCGATTAGAATTAGAAATGTTTGAGTAAATTTGAAATCCCCTACCGGTGATCTGGCATCTTATAGATTTGAGTTCCTCTGAGCAATAGGTACTCTTCGTAGTTCATCTTCTTTCCCAGTGCGAAGAAGTTTTATATGATTGCTTTCTTCAGACAAAAGGATCTGGGCACCCTAGAAACCGACCCATCGGTGGAACATCAATTTGCTTGGAGCAGTGGCCATGCTAATTAGAATCTACCTTTGATCTATACAGCCGGTCTAATATTCATTTCTTGTGTTCAGAGCTTGTCTGGACATACCAGTGGAATCGATTCAGTGAGTTTCGATTCTTCGGAGGTGGTAGTAGCTGCGGGAGCCGCAAGTGGTACGATCAAGCTTTGGGATTTAGAAGAGGCAAAGAGTATGCTCATTGGTTTCTTAAGCAGCATTTCAAACTCGTAATCTGCTAGATATATCTTAGAAAACATGTCTTTGCTTATTTGTTTTCTCATCACATTGATGTGTAACAATGAGTTGTAACATGATTTTCTGTGCAGTTGTTCGGACTCTTACTGGTCATAGATCTAATTGCATATCAGTGGACTTCCATCCTTTTGGGGAGTTCTTTGCATCTGGTTCTCTTGACACGAACTTAAAAATATGGGATATCAGGAAAAAAGGTTGTATCCACACTTACAAAGGCCACACTCGCGGGGTCAATGCAATTAGGTTTACTCCTGATGGTCGTTGGGTGGTTTCCGGTGGAGAGGACAACACTGTGAAGGTTAAAATTTTTCTTTATTGTTGCGAAATTAGTTCATGTGATAAAGTACGTGATCATTCATCTAGGTGTCTTCTTCTGGTAATACTCAAGAAGCATCTTAGTCCCGGGATGTGGTAATTGGACAATGATTGTGGAGGCTTTATAGTTGTTTCTTTGTGCTGTGGTACAGTCTCGTTTACATGTCTTTAATAGGGGCAAATGCACATCTGGAGTCTGGTGTGATTTGTCGCTATAGTGAAGCGAGTGTAGATTCTTTGAAAAACAAGCACACTCGCCACTTGCTGATGAAATTTGTAGGTTACTTGGTGCAACACTAACAGGCGACAGATGACTAGACCTACATTAGCTACATATTTGGATAGCTCCGAAACAATTACTAATTACCTAAAACCTATATCATCCTTTGGGTTATCATAATATCTAGTTCCGGATTAGGGAACTGAGACTGCAGTTCCTTGTGAGTAATGAACACATGGTTTTGTGTAAGGAAATGTGATGTAGGGTCTCATTTATGATGATTGCCTGAGTTGCGAAGATGATTTGTACCATGTTGATTGGAGCAAGTGATGTTATTTATATGTTTGTTATGGTTGCTTAATAATTTATGGCTGATTAAATTTCTGAATCCAATTAATAGCTCTGGGATCTGACGGCCGGAAAGCTACTACATGATTTTAAGTTTCACGAGGGCCAAGTTCAGTGTATAGATTTCCATCCCCATGAGTTTTTACTGGCTACAGGTGAGATACCATTCTGCTGCAATTTTATTCAATGCAACATATCTCTTTATGTTTCCACTAATTGTTTGTATGGTCCGGCTGTTTTACAGGTTCTGCTGACAGGACTGTAAAATTTTGGGACCTCGAGACCTTTGAACTGATTGGTTCCAGTGGACCCGAGGTAAGAGTTTGTCTGAATGAGTTTTTGGTATCTAAAGAGGAAGTAAATTATTGATGGGTCTTAGTTTGACGTTCTTACGAACCACACGACATCCCAATATTATGACAGAGCACTGGAGTACGTTGTTTGGCATTCAATCCTGATGGAAGGACCCTCCTTTGTGGATTGCATGAAAATCTTAAGGTAAAAATGCCGACAATTTTATGTTGCAATGAAAAGCTACATGGTTTATTATTAATTCCTTCGTTCCATGCTTCTATATAGGTCCTTTCCTGGGAACCAATGTTGTGCCATGACACTGTAGATGTTGGATGGTCTAGATTATCAGACCTTAATGTGCATGAGGGAAAGCTTCTTGGCTGCTCATTCAATCAAAGTTGCGTTGGTGTTTGGGTCGTTGACATCTCGGTAAGTTGCACCTACTTTGTGTGCTCGGTTGTAGTCTAAAGTTGCTTCCTGTGTCATATTTGAGTTTATAAATGATGTCCTTTCTTTCACCTCTTTTCAGCGCATAGAGCCGTATGCTGTTGGAAATAACCGATTTAAAGTAGCACCTGAATCTAAAGCTCCTGCAGTTGGGAATCTCTCCGTACTGAATGAGAATACTACTAAGGCCAGTTCGGGGAGGCTATCTGTTTCCCAAACTTCAGATTCTTTAGTGAAGGAAACAAAGTCCCTTGGGAGATTGTCGGTTTCTCAAAATTCAGATCCTGTTAAGGAGCAGAAAAGTTGGGCATGTAATGCATCTATTTTATCTTTTTGGTTCTTTTATATATTGCTTTTGTATCTGGAATGCAGTCCAGAATATGACAATTTTCTTGCTTTGATATGCCTAAAGCTACAGGAAGTGTACCTGGTACTCCTCAAAGGGTCAATATAAATGCTGGTTCAAAGGTGGCTCCAGCCACCTCAGTGACAGCTCAGAGCGCAGCAGCTCCAAGGAGGATTACTGCGAGGGCCAATGCTACAACCGGTCTTCCCAGCTTCAGTAAATCAGATATCGTACCTGTCATTGTTCCTAGAACTGACGCTAGATCAGAACTGGCTGCTGAATCCAAAAAAGAAGTTGATCTTGCTTCAAGGACGATGCCATTTTCTTTGCAGTCAAAATCAATTGAATTACGAAAGCTCTCAAATGGCAGAGACGAATTAGATCAGCCAACGGTCTCAGGTCAATCTGAAACAGCTGGCCCAAATGCCAGTTCATTGGGCAATATTGCAAATAGGAACATCCTCTCTGTAGTGAGGGCCCCAGCCCATGGTTTGTCTACTGCTGAAAGAAACACGATGGATGATTCATCTGGTTTTCCAAGCAAGCATGACACAAGTTCAGTAATGGATGCACCGGCTAATTACCAGCGTGAAATTAGTATGTGTTCAATTATCAGAAGAAGAATGCTTTCCGATATTAATTGCAACCAATAGTTGTAGAATATTGATTCATGTCTAATTTCAAGTTACCTTTCAGTTATATCTTCCTGTTCCACAGTGTTATGATAGTTTTGCTGGATTTTATTGCCAAAGAATTGCTTCCAACTTGGTATGGACCTGTTCTGAGTATGAAAAGGATCGTTTTGAAGATCAGAATTTTAGGATGGAGGTAGAGTAATGCAAAATGAGGAAATTATGCAACGAGTATTAATTGGTAAATGCACAATGAAGGACCTGCTAGGTGAATGGAAGATCCTCGTAACAGAGAGTGGTATTTGTCTGGCAAAGTTGATAAATGTACTTAACTGATATATCATGTGCATTGTAAAGTGAGCTGGGCGCAGAAGTAGTAGCAAGCAACTATATTAACTTCTCTTGGAAATTCATATTTTGGTACGAGGGTGGCAACTTGGTGAATTGTTTTTTGAGTTTGTGTCCCCTCTAAAGCCTAGGATCTGGTTACTCCTTGAACTGCGACAAAGATATTCAGTGATAGTGTTAAGCATCATATACTAAGATGAGTCGTAAGGAATCACAGTTGGAAGAATTCTTTCCACCTCAATGCAATAATTGATGGCCTCTGTGAAATTTATTGCCAACTACTGGCAAAAGTTAAAACTCTTGTGTTTGTTGGATTTCACCTTGATAATGTTCACCTTCTGCCTATTATTTAGCTGGAACGTTTGGCTTCCAACTCTTTGGATTTATTGAAGCTTGGATCTGCAAATGTGCGCTTTTTTTCTTAAAAGAAGGATTCTCAATATCCAATCTTTTGTTGCAGATGAGTCTCGTCTGCAGAAAGCAAACAGAGTGCAACTTTTTGCGGATGGACAAAGGGGAGGTACACCCTATTTTCAAAAATTACTTTGTGTTTGGGCATTATAGGAGGTTTGCTCATATAATCTTATCAATATCTAGGGCGAATGCGTTCCCTTGTTGTTAATTGGGAGAAAAGAGAGAAAATTAATATTGATGGACCTACACCCAGTATTACCTCAAGAACGGGGCCTGGCGTAAATGTGCTGCCTTTTAGTATGGTAAGGAAATACACTAGTTTTTCACTGGCCCTCTCTTACAATGTTTTGTATTTCCTTCCAACAAATTTCAACATGTTATTTGTTGTTATGGAATAAATGTCATTATATGCAGGAATGGGGCAACAATCCATTCTGTTTTTGTTTTTTTGAGCAAATGCACCTCTGAAGTTGCATATATGTAGCTTATCTTGATTCATATGTTTTTGAATTTTTCATTGTGACTCCTCCTTGTGGTGGATAAAACAAAGAACAGACAAAGATATTGCCTTTTGTTGCGGGCATTAATCACTTTTGTCTGATTTTCTTGGGCTAAAGTCCAGTTTGGGGAATACAAAGCCATGGTTTGGACAATTGTGCGTAGAGCCTTGCCCCACTATATTTTGGATGATGCTCTTAAAAGCTGCCATTTGGATGAACCTTAGGCTGATCTGGACATATTTTTGTGATGGATCATATAATTTCTCTGCCCACTTGAGAGATCGAGATCGAGATCGAGATCGAGAGAGAGAGAGAGAGAGAGAGAGAGAGGGTAAAGAAATGAAGAGGCATGATCCGAGCTTTCATAATACAGTTTGATGCAGCATACTCACGATGTCACCTTGTATGTATATTATTTGGGTTTGTCTTTGACAACTCCTGTTGTGAAACAGAGTGGACATAGACCGTCTGCTGAGAAGGAAACAGTTTCTGCTATTGATGAGGATGCCATGGCAGATTTGATGGATCATCGTGACCAATTTGTTGCGGGGATTAATCACTTTTGTCTGATTTTCTTGGGCTAAAAGTCCAGTTTGGGGAAAACGAAGCCATGGTTTGGACAATTGTGCGTAGAGCCTTGCCCCATTATATTTTGGATGATGCTCTTAAAAGCTGCCATTTGGATGGACCTTAAGCTGATCTTGACATTTTTGTGATGGATCATTTAATTTCTCCGTCCACTCGAGAGAGAGAGAGAGAGAGAGAGAGAGAGAGAGAGAGAGAGGGAGGGAGGGAGAGGGAGAGGGTAAAGAAATGAAGAAGCATGATCTGGGCTTTCATAATACAGTTTGATGTAGCATACTCATGATGTTGCGTTGTATGTATATTATTTGGGTTTGTCTTTGACAACTCCTGTTGTGAAACAGAGAGGACATAGACCGTTTGCTGAGAAGGAAACAGTTTCTGCTAGTGATGAGGATGCCATGGCAGATTTGATGGATCATCATGACCAATTTGTTGGCTCTATGCAGTCTCGGTTAGCCAAGTTGCAGGTACTTCATATAGGTCATGGTCTTGATTTAAATAGCTGTATACATAATTCTTTGAAAGTTGTCATGTGGTTGTTATCTCTATGTTTTGGTAAACAGCAGCTTATACATTAGTCAATCTTGGTCATGTCAGTAGCTGTATAAGGCTCGAAGTTAGATGGGGCAAACACTCTGGAAAATGCTTTTCACTCTCAGATCTGCAATCTGCAGATGCTTAATCAATAGGACATTTGCTCATATTTCTCAAAGTGCTAAGAACAACTTGTGGTGACTATCTGTCTCTGCTTGAATGCTTATCTTAGAGGCCATGTTAGAGATGGAGATTTAAAGGTTATGATGTGAGTAGTAAGAGCTCATCTCCCCTTATTCAGCAAGTTAAGCGATGTCCTCCAAAAAGTTGTTAATTCATTTTCAGTCTTTTAATTTAAATTGCATTCTAGTATATAATTCAATGATGCTATTTATTCGCTTGTATGTTCTATGGTAGTATGGATGGACTTACATGGTGGCATGTCATCTTGTCATTAAATGCAACAATCATTTTTTGTAAATTATGTGGTAGGTTGTCAATGGATTCTGGGGAAGAAGGGATATTAAAGGGGCTCTTTGTGCTATGGAGAAGATGGCTGACAATTCTGTGAGTAGCTTTCCAATGACTTTTATAGTGTTTTAACTTTCTGACCCTTGAAGAAACATGGGATTGCCTCATGAGGTCTTAATTAGCATCCTTGTGTTAACCACATTCTCTTTGCCCTATACTGCAGGTGCTTGCTGATGTAGTTAGTATAATGACAGAGAAAATTGACATGGTTACTCTGGATATTTTCACTTGTCTTTTGCCCCTTCTGAATGGACTTCTTGAGAGTGACCTGGATAGGTGAGTAACAAGTACTTAATGGTTCTTCGGTAGCAACTTTACTCCTCATCTTTGTATTGTCGCAACAGTTTACTTTCAGCCAGATTCTGGTTGTGGACCTCAATGCTGCGATTTTTTGCCGCTGCAGCTTCTTTTCATTTTTGTGTACCTGATAATTTTTTTTTCGCTCTTCAGCTTTAATTTTTTAATATGTGAGGTATCCACAACCTTAGATGCCATGACTATCAGATGAGATGACTTTTCCACTCAAATGTTCAGCTTGGTTTGTTTTGCGCAAAGCTGTAAGAGGGAAAAGTTGTATTTTTTTATTCAATAAAGATTAATATATACATAAAGCAAACCCTACAGGACATAAAGACAACTTTGTCCTTTTTACTTCTAACACTCCCCCTCAAGCTGAAGCATAGATATTAATCATGCCTAGCTTGTTACAAATATTCTCAACCCTACTACTTATTAAAGATTTGGTGAAAATATCAGCTAGCTGTTCACCGGTCCTAACATGACTAGTAGAAATAACTCCAGCCTGAAGCTTCTGACGGACAAAGTGACAATCAACTTCAATATGCTTGGTACACTCATGGAATACTAGATTTGAAGCAATTTCGATAGCGGCCTGATTAACACATCTCAACTCCATTGGTGTAGGATCTTTGAATCCAAGTTCAACTAATAGTTGACACATCCAGACTAACTCACATGTAGCTTGAGCCATAGCTTTGTATTTTGATTCTGCACTGGATCTAGCCACAACACTTTGCTTCTTACTCTTCCAAGATACTAGGTTTCCTCCCACAAAGGTCCAGTAACCCGATGTAGACCTTCTATTTGTAGGAGACCTGGCCCAATCAGCATTCGAAAATGCTTCCACCTTTTTGTGACCATGATCTCTATAGATGAGATCGCGACCTGGAGCTTTCTTCAAGTATCTCAAAATACTGACTATAGCATCCCAATGAGAGGCATGGGGGGGAAGACAAATTGACTCACTACACTCACAAGAAATGAAATATCAGGTCGAGTAATAGTCAGATAATTTAATTTTCCAACAAGTTTTCGATACCTTTCTAGATCATCTAACAGCTCACTGTCCTTTGCCATCAATTTCGAGCCAACTTCCATTGGTGAATCTAGTGGTTTAGCTCCTAGCATACCTGTCTTTGTAAGCAAATCCAAAACATACTTGCGTTGCGAGATATGAATACATTTCTTTGCCTGTGCCACTTTGATACCCAAAAATTATTTAAGTCGTCCCAAGTCCTTTGTTGAAACTGTTGTTATAAATATTGTTTCAACTTATTAATCCCTGTAGAATCATCTCCGGTTATAACATTATCATCCACATAAACTCTTAAGAAATATTCGACCAGCTCCAGAATTACGGTAAAACATAGAATGATCTCCGCTACATTTTAACAGTCCAAACTGGAGCACCACCTCAGTAAACCTCCCAAACCAGGCTTTAGGAGACTGCTTCAAACCGTATAAGGATTTCTTCAAACAACAGACATAACCAGACTCCCCCTGAGCAACAAACCCAAGTGGTTGCTCCATATACACCTCTTCATGTAAATTACCATGAAGAAAGGCATTTTTAACATCAAGTTGAAAAAGAGGCCAACAAGCAGAAGTAGCTAAAGAAAGTAGAAGGCGAATAGAAGTCATCTTAGCCACTGGAGAGAAAGTATCACCATAATCGGACACCATAAACCTGTGCATAACCTTTAGCAGCCAATATGGCCTTAAGGCGAGAACGAGAACCATCAGGATTAACTTTGACAGTAGACACCCATTTACATCCAGTATCAGTCTTCCCTGCAGGTAGAGAAACAAGATCCCAAGTTTGTTTTTGGTCTAGTGCCAATAGTTCCTCCTCCATAGCTGTCCTCCAGCCTGGACTAGATAATGCTTAAGCAACAGTTTTAGGAGTAGGATGTGTATCAATGGTGACCAGACTAGCTCGAAATGAGGTAGACATACTAGAATAGGAGATAAACTGTGCAATAGGGTGCTGGGTACAACTACGAACTCCTTTGCGATGTGCAATAGGGATATGAAGGTCAGTATGTGACGGGCTTGCCTTAGACTTAGAGGACAAAGAAAAGGAAATAGGCAGAGGTACATTTGCAGGAGGCTCCATATGCTAACGATGACATCTACTTTATACATGTTGGACGGGTGGAACTGGTGGAGGCTCGGAAGCGGATTTCATAATAATATATGTAAAGGAATCATCATCCACTATAGGAGGCTCCATTGGTTCATCCGAATATATAGTAGACTCAAAGAAAGAAACATCTGCAGTAATAAAATGCTTATGCAAAGAAGGACAGTAACATCGGTAACCCTTATGCGTACAAGAATACCCCACAAAATGCATTTAAGAGATCGAGGGTCTAGTTTGGAAAGACCTAGACGATGGTCGCGAATATAGTAGACAACCAAATATACGAGGTGGTAAATGAAACAAGGATTCATAGGGGAAAAGAAGAGAGTATGGGGTTGCACCCTTAAGAACAGAGGATGGCATGTGGTTGATAAGATAACATGCAGTCATAACAGCGTCAGCCCAAAAAGATTTGTCTATCTTCATTTCAAACATCAATGATTGAGCAACTTCTAACAAGTGGCGGTTCTTCCTTTCGGCAGCACCATTTTGTTGTGGTGTATCCGAACAGGAAGATTGATGAAGGATGCCCTGCTGGATCATGAATTCGGAAAAAGGATTAAAAAAATATTCTTTGACAGTATCACTTTGAAAAATACGAACAGGAATTGAAAATTGAGTACGTATTTCGCTAACAAATGCACAAAACACAAAAAATAGTTCAGAACGACTTTTCAACCAAGTGGCTCTTGAATAATCATCTACAAAAGTAACGAAGTACTTGAAACCCAACTTTGAAAAAATAGGACACGGACCCCTATATCATAATCAACTAACACAAACGGTTGGGAAGCCTATTTATTGACTCTTGGACGATAATTAATACGATGCAATTTCCCAAACTGACAAGACTCACACAAGACTTGATAAATAATGAAACTGGGAACCTAACTTTAAACTTTCCAAAAAGGGGTGACCCAAGCGACAATGAATTTGATGTAAAGAAGCCATAGAAAAAGCAACACATGTAGTATCATCAAACAAGTATAACCCCCTGGACACATGTCTTTTACCAATCGTCTTCCTCGTCTTCAAGTCTTGAAAAACATAGGAATCAGGATAGAAAGTTACAGAACAATTAGATGTTTTGGTAAGATGACTAACAAACATATGGTTAAATAGAAAGCTTGGAAGATACATGATCGAAGATAAAGATACGGAGGATGCTAGGGGAACTGTGCCTATCTCCTTTACGGTGGATAAAGAATCATCAGCTAATGTAACTTTGGACATGGACTCATGAAAGTTAGAAAAGATACCTGAAACTCCAGTCATATGGTCAGTAGCACCTGAATCAATGATTCAGGAGCGAGAGGCAGAAGAAAAACATGCTGTCGCATTACCTGTTTGGACAAAAGTAGCTATGGAGGAGGACTGTAAGATTGGCTAGGAAATTTGGTACTAACTGTACCTAGCAAATGCCTCCTCTGTCATTCTAACTACCTTTCCTCCTTCAGAGGATTGCAAAGAGATACTAGACTCTAACGCATTGGCTACATTAGCTGTAGCCTGTTTAGTGGGCCTTCCACGAAGCTTATAACAGAATCTCTGAATGTGTCTAGGTAAACCACAGTAATGACAAGTTCGGTCAAATCCGGTATTACCTCCTGTGTCACTAGAGGTATTACTAGATGAGGGTGGTTGACCTCTGCCAAAACCATAGCCGCCACCACCATCACCACTTCGGCCACCACGTTCATGATATCCTCCTCAGATTCCTCCATCACTCCTACTTTAACTACTAGTTCAAGACTGAGACACAAAAGCTGAATTACCTGCCATGGATGTGAAGTCCTGAGAAGACTCACAAGACACCTGAAGAACTCGAGAAAATGTATCTGTGAGTGATGCAACAGTCTCTCCTAGAATTTGAGACCTCACTCACAGTTTCATATTCAGGACCAAGACCTCCTAGGTATGCAATTATAGAAAAGTGTTCTCTCTGAAATTGCATTTATTAAGCATTGGTTGAAATGGGAAATAAAGCATTCAACTCTTCATACATTATCTTAAAATCAACAAAGTGCTATGTAACAGAATGCCCCTTTCTCTCAGATCGTAAAAATTCCTGCGATAGCTCATAAATTCGTGAAAGATTGTTTCGACCAGAACACAGTATATCCAGATACTCCCATAATTCTTTTACCGTTTCAAATTGAGTAACCAAACCAACAATCTTCCTCTCCATAGAATTCAGCATTTGACCATGAATATGTGCATCAACAACATCCCAATTTTCATTATCGCTGGGTTCAGGCCCAGTCAAGTGTATATGTTGATTTCTACCTGTTAGAGTTAATTTGACGATTTTCTTCCACTCTATAAAATTAGCACTACCCTCAAGTTTATTATCGGTAATACGATTAGTAGAGGAGGAAATCACATCAGTCATCACAGCATTATTCTTTTCAGAACTATTCTTAACTTTACCCTTATTAGGATCACTCATTCTCCAATAGTTCTAAAAAATCCCGACAATATTATGCTTCAGACAACTAAGCCAAAACCCCCAAATCAATCACTAATCAGCTTCATTCCCCCCCAAAAAATCGAGAAACAGTTCATAGCAGTCCACAAACTCGTCACTAATCCCCAAATCAATCACTAATCAGCTTCACTTTTGCCCCCAAAAAATTGAGAAATAGTCCAAACTCATAGCAATCAACAAATCAACCCCTCAAATCCCCTGTTTTGAAGCTTAAGAGTCTGGACATGGTTGGAGGGAGGTTAGGCGACTCTCAAGAACCATGAATCCGTGAAGAGGAAGGCTAGACGTCGCTGGAAAACACTAGGCGACACTCGAAAAGCCATGAATCCACGAAGGAGGCTGGTTGACGCTGAAAACACTGGACGTCTGCCTAGGCAAGCATCGGATTTGGGCTCACCGGTCTGGTTGACACTAGACGTTGTCAAAACTAGGCCTGCCGGCCTAGGTGACGCCCCTGCGACCTTGGACGTTGCCGGATCTGGCTTCGCCTGGTCTGGGCGATGTTGAACGAGGTTCATCGGTGGCTGGTGGTCGACGGCATGTGGTCGACAGTGGGTGGTCGACAATGGGTGGTCTACGGCGGTGGTTGGTGGTTGACAGCGGTGAGTGGTGACTCTTAGGATTTATGCTCTAATACCATGTAAGAGGAAAAAGATGTATTTTTTTATTCAATAAAGATTAATATATACATAAAGCAAACCCTACAAGACATAAAGACAACTTTGCCCTTTTTACTTCTAGCACTACTCACAGTAAAAGAACATCCTCATTTCTTGTGATTGGTGAAGCATCAAAAGCTTTGATCGTACACTTAATTGGCATTGTAGCTATCATAGTGCCTTCACTGTTCTTGAGATATGTAGCTTTGGTTAGACAGATGTAATTCTGCATTCATGTTGAATGTTGCACAGGGTCAAAAGAATGGCCTGACTTCACGCTCTTTATGAGCAGTCTTTTTTGTTTTATTAATCATGCTCTTCTTTTGCCTCTTTTATGTTCCATAATAAAGACATTCCATTTTCCTAAAAACTTCTCACTGTGCAGGCATTTGAGCATCTCTTTGGACATACTTCTCAAACTGGTCAGAGTTTTCGGTTCCATGGTTTATTCAGCAGTGTCGGCATCAACGCCTGTTGGTATTGATATTGAAGCTGAACAAAGGTGTGTTCAGTATCATCTCGTTCAGTTCTTGAAAGTCCTTGGATAGAATTTTGTTCCAAAAACTAACTTGACGGCGGTACTGGTGGATTGGCACAGGTTGGAGCGTTATAACCTCTGCTACGTAGAGCTTGAAAAGGTTAAACGGTGCTTGCCTGCCCTTACCAGGTTCATTTTAATTTGCCTTTTCTGAAGACCTTGTTTTATGCTTCTAAAGAAACTGTAGAAGTGACAATGTTCTGATTTTCTTTGTTCATAGAAGAGGGGGATCTGTCGCAAAGTCTGCGCATGAGTTGAGTCTAGCTCTTGAAGCAGTTTGACGAACGCAGGTCAACCGAGTGGATTTTCACTCAAGGGCTTTATGTAGGATACATTCCCCATGTATCTTGAAGGAAGTGAATCTGATTCTTCCGAGGAATTGATTACCCTCATGGTCAAGCAGCGGCTATGGGTCGATGATTCTTATCTGCCCGTTTCACAGTGCATATACTCGAACGTGGAAGCATTAACCTCACTCTAATATAACTACCTTAACTGGAGTGGACGGCCAAGCACTTTCCACAAAAGTGCCTGGTGGTTTTTGCGCCGGCACCATCGTGGCTACTGGATGTGCTTTGGCAGTGAAGACAAGCAGTCGATATTCACACTAACCCATCATGAAGCTCAGTTTGTAAGTTTTAGCCACGAGTGAGCGTGTATTTATTTCGATATTATTTTGTTTTTTGTGGGGTACGGAATCACAGAATTGTCAAGTGATCATTTGTCGGAAGACGTTCAATTGGTAAAAAGTTGCATTATGAATCCATCTGTTGTTGGATACTTCTTGGAAGCTTTTACAGTTATCCATCCTGAAAGCTGAGGGCACCTTGCAAATTGGCGAAGTTGGCATGATTTCAGTGCTAATGGAGATCTGAAACTTGCGGTGGAGGTCGGATGAGTTAATCAACTGAATTTGAGAATGGCTGCCAGGAAAAACTGTTCTTTTGCGAGCTCAGCACGGTCGAGTGGTGTTCTTTTGCCGTAGCCGATTTTGAGACCTTATCAAGATCGAGCTCTTTCACATCCGAGCTTAAAGAAAAGAAAAGATCGACTCTTTTTCTCTATAGATTCTGTCTTTTAACCTATACTATAACCTACGTTGTGATAATCCAAACGTAATGAAATCAACTTGCTGTAAAGTGTCACCTATCACACATATATAAGCTAAGATTAACACAGCTAAGTAAAGGTCGAGGAGAAGGCAAGCCTCAATGAACCTTTCGACAATTCCAGAAAATAATGATAACACGAAAGAGTATAAAAAATATACTTTACTTTTGATTTCACTAACATAACCTATTTCTGCAAATATTATTCACATCTCTAAGCAAAATCTCGTATGAAAAAGACCAAATGACCCCTTCTTGCAAACTCATTTTAACATCTTGCTTGGGGTTGTGATGGTTTCGCTTTAATTGATTTTGAGTGTTCGGAGTGGGCGTGATAGGATTTGGGGTGAGTGTTTTTGGAAAAACAAAATGACATTTTCGTTAAGAGAGGTATAAGGATAATTGATGTGAACGTTCACGGTGGTCTCCAAAAAAAATAAAACTCGGGTAATCTCGAAAGTAAATATCCATAAGTGATTATTGGGGGAAATGTAATGTACACATATTTTGCCTAGTTATAATATTTGGGCTGAAAATTAAAGAGAAAAAAAAGCGGGTTCAAAGCCCAAATTCCATTAAGCCAGATCATCAGCCCAGTTTATTTTGCTTCAGTCACTGGAGGATATAAAAGAACGAAAACAAGAGAAGAAGAAGAAGAAGAAGAAGAAGAAGAAGAGAGAGAGAGAGAGAGCACACCACCGAGAGAGAGACGAGTCTGGCATGCCCGCTCCGAAAGTCTCGACAAGCCATATTAACTCCACATCTTAGCACTCGATAAGGATTTGAACCCGTTATTCATTTGATCAAAGGAATTTTCGAAGATGAGTTGTAAATTCGGAGCTATTTAAATTCTAAGTTGTTTTATCCAATCTAAAAGTTGTTTAGCTGTGAAATCATGAAGTAATGAAAGTTTAAGGTGTCGTGAAGTGATGGGATTTTACAGAAGTCGATTTGGAGTTACGGTTTGGTCGGAAACAGTTTTGAGTTACTCTATTTGGTGTTGGCTTTTGCCTGTCTTTGGCTATCTTTTGGGTAGGCAAAGTTTAGGGGTTTTAGTATTTTGAAAGAATTTTCTTTTGGTAGTGAGCTCTCTTGAATTGAAGTTTGATGGAGAGAGATAGAAGTGGGAAAATTTGTCGCGTGAATGCTTGTTCATTGTAGCAAGATGGCTATTCTAGAGGTCTTTTGTCGACCCGTAGTAGCGACTTGACCCCAACCTAGTAGAGTCTTAGTTGAGATTAGTGGGCACATAAGTCTGACGCTCGACTAATACTTCTTCGATAAGTTTTTGAAGCATTATGGACTATGTAGCTTCTGATTTGAGCTTTTGGTTTTGCATTTTCAAGTCAATGGTCATTATCTCTTTTATGAAATTGTAAACTCATGTCTTAAAAGTGATAGAGATTCAACATATTATTAGTTACGAAAGAGCGTATTTGTTGCATAAAGTCGAGTCGAGCGTTTACAACTTTTTGGTTATTTGTAAATGATTTGGGAAACATTTTATGAAAAGTGTTGTGAAAGGTTATATATACTTATCTGTGAATTTGGTTAATGAAAAATGCCTTATGAAGTGCTTTATATCTAATTAATTTATTTGTGAAAGGTCATACTTGGTTTTTAAAACGATTAATGAGAAGGATTTCTAGATTGACTTTGTGGGTTATTGGGGGATGATATTAGTAGTTTGATTCTCATCGTTGCTATTTTCAGAGCCTATTGAGGGTTTGTGGGTATCCATACTGTTCTCAAGATATCTTTGTGGGCTGAGCTATTGATATAGGTGGAGACCTAGTTAAAGCTAATCTTAGTAAGCATTGTCATGGGGTGATAAATGTGACCATAGTTTGATATTGAGCATGAAATCGACCAATGGATTGGACTATTGATGTTTACTTGAAATTATTGATTGAATGAGTACTTCTTATATGTACGTGGTTCTATTAAAGTGATAAAACTAATTTTGATCTTGTAAAATTATTACTTACAGGATTTAGGATAAATTACTTCTGATATTGTTTTATAAATATTCATAGTGAATGTTTAATTTGTTTAGAAGAGATTTATATAATTCACTGGACAATGATTGCTCATACCATTCATGTCAAATCTTTTTCAGGTTCTTCAACTAGCAGTTAGTAGGACGATAACATATTGATGGGGAATTTTTGGTAGTCAAATTTTGGGTATGAGCTCTAATAGTTGTCTATATATCTGGGACAATTTTTGTTGGGTTTAGTTGAGTTGGATATATATTATGAATTTTTGAAATTCTGATTCGGTAACCAATTCACTGTTTTATCATATATATATAGATGGATATATATTTTTTATAACATGTTTATATTGATTTGTATTGGAAGCTTATCTTTGTTTGGGTAGGAGGATAGCTGTGCCATTCTTTTGCATTTGTAGGAGTCGAAGTGTGATGCCATAACAACTATGCCAAGACGTTAATTTGACTTCATGATCGATGGAATAACATATCACGTCTCCACATGGTTTTGTTTTAAAAGAGAATACTAAAAAAAAAGTTGGACTAATTAATCCATTCACGCGAGAGGTGAAGTTAATATGATTTTAAAAATAAATTGGATCTGGAGTCCAATACGAGTCTCATTTATTCGCAAAATGTGATAGGTTTTCTCTTTTTCTTTGAAGGATAAGGGACAATAAATGAGTATTTGCCGTATAAAGACCCCTCCACATAACTCCTCAGGACGAACAAGAGAGAGCGGGGGCTATTATAACCTTGATTGATATTTGTTTTGTAGTTAATTAAAATCGTTGACTACTATCTGACGTAAATGCATGTTAATTTCGGAAATTGCTCATTGAAAGCTAATAATAATTGATCTACTTCGGATTATGGCTAACTATCATATATATATATATTTTTTAATTTCAACTTTTAACTCTGCTCGCTCTGAAATCCGATGGGCGTCCACTTGTTTCGCGGAAAATGAGGAAAGAAAAAAGCCGGTGCACAAATTTGTTTTTTCCTGAGTAAAAAAGAAGCCGACAAAGTTTGTTGCTTTCGGTTTCAAGGCTTATTGAGAAAGGAAAAGAGAGAAGAATTTGTAACCGCTGTCTCGTCTTTTGATTAGGGCTTAAATTAGAGTCCTCTTTCTCTTGACAAGTGGGCATGCATGCATGCCTTCCTTCCTTCACTAATTACAAAAAAAGCACTTACTGCTGGATTTTATGTGAAATTGGGAAACCCACGTACACCAACTTCAGCAACCCACAATCATAAACACAAGCATACAGCCATTAAAAAAAAAAACACTAATTTCCTGTAATTACCTTCTAATTTCCAAAGCTTTGAATTGAACTATCTAGCAATTTCAAGGAAGGAAATTGACAAAAGGGGTGTGGTCAACCTGCCATGTGAGGAGGATTGGGTTGGCAAAGCTCTTTTTTGCCATATGTGGAGGGATGCATGAAAAAGAAAAATGATAATTAATGGGTAAGTACAAGAAAGGGAAACTGAGGGTTGTGACTATGAGTTTTAATGGATAAATCTTGGATGGGTTTTGGATTTTGGTGCATTAATTAAGCCTCTTCGGAAATTGCTGATCCACTTCTCCTTTTTTTTTTTAAACACTAAAGGCTTGAAGGGCAGACTCTCTTTATCAAACCCTGCACTTCTAGTTCTCTCATTTCTAGAGAGAGAGAAAGAGAGAGAATGGCACCATCAAGGTGGGACTTGAGGCTGGTTCCAGAATTGAAGTCCCGAACAAACATGGAGTGCCTTCCTTTCTTTGTGACACCTAGTGTTGCAGTCAAGGAGGTTTCTAGGGTACTTCTTTTCACATTTCTCCCTGATATATTTTTTTTTTTTCATTTTCTAAAGAAATCTTCATTTTCTTTTAATTTCATCTGAGAGACTGGAAATGAGTTTCTAGTTTTCCAAATTCATCTTATACTATAATAATGTCATTGGAACTCGGATCCCGCTTTCATCTAAAGGGAGATGAATAGGTCATTCGGTACGTCATGCCGGTTCAATTGGCTCGATCAGAGATCGATCTGATTTGGACCAATTTCACCCGATTCAACTACCTATCACTTATTAATCCAGTTCGATCCATTGTGAAAAAGAATCAAGGTTGAGAAACAAATCCTGTCTCCTATTTTTATTACTTTCAGGACTATGACACTTAAAATTCAACTGTGGATAAGTGTGTGTCCTCGTCAAATAATTCTTAGACGCCAAAAAGGGTGATACCAAATTTCCGTTTCTTGGGTAATTTCCATAGATTTGTAGGATAATACTGAGGAGATTTTTGTCCTTTTCTCATTACTCGTTCCGTGGACATCATATAGCCACTGAGATCTCGATAGAGGCCTTCTATGTTCTATGCAAAATCTTGCAATAGATAAGGACGATTGTGATCTATCTTTTGTGATCCTACGGCTATCAACATCGAAGAACGATGGTCCTTAGAGATCGTAGAAGCACCTGATCTTGATCTTTGTGCATGGTAAAATGCGCATTCATGTGAGCCGAACGCATCGTAACTCTTGATTTTGATGATTTGATGGTAGTGATGAATTGGGCTCACATGAATCTTGTATGGTCATGTTGAATCTCTACCATAATTTTCAGTTCTTTCTTCTTGACATTTCGATTTATTATGTCGTTCCCAGCCCAATGTGGAAAGCGCAGGCGATGAGGGGTCACAAGAGCAAGGGAAAGACATGGTGGACTCCTTTCGCCTCAGAGATTTCTGGAAAGCTTACGAGGAGTGGAGCGCTTATGGCGCCGGAGTCCCGATCGTGCTGCCCGACGAAGACTCCGTGGTGCAATACTATTTCCCGTCCTTGTCGGCAATGCAAATCTTCACTTACAAGAAGTTAGCCAAGCCGCGTATCGATCTCAAATCTTCCAAGTATGACAAACCGCGTCAATTATTCATTAATTCAGTTCTTGGAATCGATATACATTGTCGTATGGCTTTAATGATTCCTTAGTAGCAAGAGATCATAAAATGTCGAAAGATTAACGTTTCGGGTTAGAGACGGCGACGGTATTATTTAGTCGAATGCTTTCACTGTATTGTTCGGTGTTTGAAGGAGGTCCGGAGAGGGGTCGTCTTCAACTGAGTTCGAGAATGAGACCGTGATCAGTGATGGCAGCAACAGCAGCTCGGACTCCTCAAGCAATGACTCGAGTAAGCTCTTTCGCATTTTTGCAAATTCCAGATGGCCTTTCTTGCTTAATTACAGTCTTATTTCATCGAAAAATTCACTAACAGTGTTCTCCATTCTTCTTTTAATTTTTTAATATTTTTTTGGGGCGCTCAGACAACGCTTTTGCTAGGCAAGAAGGCTCGGAGCGAGTCGAAGAGTATCACGGCGAACTGTACTGCCAATACAATGAGATATTGAACCCGTATACCCGAACTCCCCTAACTGAGAAGGTAAAATCATCCCGGTACTTCGGGAGTCTCGTATTCAATTCCGAGATCGGATTAGATCCAATCTTAAAGGGCCCTAAACATATCTGATTTTGTACATGATGGACTGTTTTGGGACTAGATCAAAGACCTGGCACGGAAGTATCCTGGCTTGACAACTCTCCGGAGCACCGATCTGACTCCTCACAGCTGGGTGGCCGTTGCTTGGTATGCTAATACTTTTCCTGAATTGTCCAAGAATTAAGAGAGAAAAAACAGCTGCTGAATTGATAGATCTTTCTGATCTATACCTTTCTTCTTTAACTAAAGGAAGATTAGCTTAATGCCGACCAAGATCGTTGATTGACGTTGACGTTTTTAGGTACCCGATCGTTCAGATACCCGTGATGAGAAACCGAAAGGAATTATCTGCATCTTTCCTTACTTACCACATGCTATCGTGGTCTACTCAAGGTCTGTTCTAAGCATTCCCACTACATCACAACCTCCTCCTCCTTGTTCTTTGAATCCATATTTGTTCTTGTTCTTCGCTTGTGCAACTTTCTTATGTAAAGCTTGTGACCTGGTTAGCTAATTTACAATGTCAATGCACCCGGTAAGGAACCTAGGTGGGGAATTTTCATTAGTGCGTGCTAGAAAGAACACCACCTGGATATTGTAATACCAATTTCAGGCGGCAGCGACTGAACTGAGAAAGAAAATGGGAATCGCCGATTCCAAGGGATGACATTTCGCAGTGGACATGAAGATCCATGGAAAATAAGCTTAGTGTCCTATAACGGAAGTTCCTTTCTTGCCCATTTGGCTAAGATCAAGTCCTAGACAAGTACCAACTCTTGTAGTAAAGTTCCAAGACAGGATTTGAGCCAACTCAGGTGAACATGAAGGGAGAAAAGGCGACAATTGACAAACAATTTGGTTCTGACGAACTACTTAAGATAGTAAACATACGAAACGATCCAAATTGTTATGAATGGCATTGAACATTTTTCAATGCTTGAGAAAGTCGAGCATAATAAGATGGTCCTTCTCAACTATTGCAATTGGACTGTCAACGAAGGTCCACCATCAAGAAACTTAACTGCACCGTGGCAAGGATGACATCTTTTCTCCTGTTCATCAATGAGTACTACTAATGAGCAGACTTTATGAGCTCCAAGCTTTAAAGAAGATTCTCTCCTCATCAAGAGGTGGGCTTGAAGATTCATTGGAAAGAAGGATCCTGGGGCGGCTTTGTCGGCTCAGATTGGAAAGAAGGATGGGACAATGGACATTTTAGGCTGCTTCATCCGGAGGTACAAATCAACCTATCACCTCTGCTAGCCTGGCTACGTCATGACCCCTATCCAACTTGGTACCCATTCCCCCACGAAAGGAGGGTTGGATAGGCTCAACTCTGAGATGTGATTTTCACACCAAGACCAAGGGGGCAGGAGTCAACCGTGAATCCATTCGTTGCCTTTATTAATCATTAAATGTCCGTCCAATCACATGTAATATGGGAGGATAGAAAAGCTTCGATTCCTAACATGCTACTTTTGTGCATGATTCATGGTATTTTAACCAAATAGGCTATGTCAAAGATGAATATTTTCTCTTAGGATGCATACTCTCCAAATATTAGCCTTCATGAACTAAATCTAGTGCATTTAAGCAACAATCACCCAGCTTCTCGAAATCCTCATGCAATCCAACTCCCATTTGCTTCTCAAATTCCTCATGTAATCTGACTCTCGAAAAAGGGAAGTTCAATAAAGATGGAGGGGTATCGCATCAGTCACTATGTTGCAGTCGAGAGGACAATTATGGGATGTATTCCTAGCTTGCTTGACTAAATTGAAAGGACAGGGACCTAACCTCATTTCACCCTCCGAAGCATATAGATCCACTATAGTGCAAGAGTGCTCACATTCTTTGGCTTCCTCTTTCACTTGAATTTCCAAATTTGTGTCACTCCTGGCTACCTTTCCTTTAGACCCTTTGCCAACTTAGAAGTGGATTCGAACCACTGACACAAGGATTTTTAGTCATTTGCTCTAAGCAGTGCCTCTACAGATAGTTGCTGGATAAGGTTTTTTAAATAAATGGATTCACCAAAATGGAGTAGATTTAGGTTCTTATGATGACAAATTAATACTTCCCTCTTAAGCTTGGCCTTTCCATTTACTTTATCAAGATGACTCAAGACAGACAGTTGAAAGTACCAAGCTCAAGCATAATAGGGCGGAGGAAATTTTCGATCGAGCGGTGAAACGCATTAATCAAGTAGATTGGGTTTTCATGATGGCAAATTAGTACTTTGCTCTTAAGCTTGGCCTTTTCTTTACTTTATCAAGATGACCTAGGATAGTTTGTGGAAACTACCAAGCCGGAGCATAGTAAGGCAAGGAAATTTTTGATGGAGCAGCGAAATGCATTTTCTCTGAGGATCCTACTCTATCAAAAAATTGAAAGAAACTTTTAAAACAATTAATCATCTTCATATCGTCTATTTATTCAACATGACATGCACAATTCGATGGTGATGAAGGACAAATGTATGAATCTATCATGACATGGAAATGAGTCCTCGATAGACTTGGTAAATCTTGACAGAGGCCAAAAACTCCAAATCTTACCATATGTTGAAAGCATTGAACAACTACTAGCCAAATTTTCGAACTATAACCACTCTTAATTAAATGCCTTAATTACGTAAATGACATTCAAAAGGACGATTTCATTCGATTGCCGTCAACTCATCTTGATTGTTCCTTCAATTACACAGCTCTAGTGTATATGTCAAGAAGAGATAATCTCATTATGGAGGATTATATGTGTCCATAAAAGATCATCTCATTATTGAGGATTGAAGATAAGAAAGATGGCCATGGATGGACAACATTAAAATAGAGCAAGATACTAGCACTACATTCAAATGAGCTACAAAGAAATCACGAGCCTTGAATTGCTTAAGAGATAGGTATTCATTCCTTCTACAAATCATGGAGAAAGCTCTGTACTTCTATTGTAATCTATTCGTGGGAACTATCAAGTTGAAGTACAATAAGCGTAAGCACTGAGGATCCTACTCTATCAAGCAATTGAAGACATTTCCAAACTGACCATTATTTTCATACCATCTAGTTATTTACCATGACATGCACAATGTAGATGTTGATAAAGGACATATGCCTAAACCCCATCATGGCGCGAGAATGAGTCCTATGGCAATCCTTACTAGACTCTACATTCGTGAATCTTTGCAGAAGCCGAAAGCATTTGTACAGTTGCTACCAAACTTCATACTATAATCACTTTCTTTCCTTACACTATACCAAGGTCTGATAAAGAGCCTAAGAATCAATGTTGCTCCCTTAATACGCTTAGCAAACTCAAATGCACTAGTGTCAGGAATCAAATATTTTTTAGTTCAAAGTGGAACCCTTAATTTCTGAAGACACTGAAAATGAACTTAAGTAACTTGCACATTAGTGATGACAACGACTTTGGATCTCTCTCTACATCTTGTGATCATAACATTCAAGAGCAAGATTTCATATGATGGTCCTCAACTCAACTTGATTCTTCCTTAAATCAAGGCCACTATAGTCTATTTGTCAATACAAAATAATCTCATTGTCCAAGCGTCAGTGGATCGAAGACGAGAAATAGCCATGTGCGGACTTCATCACAAAAGAACCAGATAATAGCACTACATTCAAAGGAATTCCAAAGATTGAAACTCATTCCTTCTAAAAGATTTATCAATGGAGCTCAATACTTCTATTGAAACCTCTTGATTGGCTTAACTAAGCTGGAGTACGACAAAGGTTTCTACAAAACCCTACTTTATCAAAAAAGTTGGACGACCATATTAAAACTATCCATCGTCACGGGAACGTATCACTTATCATTTATATATATGGTTCTCATTTATACTAATATAGTAAGTAATTTTCAATCCAATTCACAAGTGAATCCGTTATTCAAGGGTCAAAATTGGAACATTGATTGATTTGAATGGCCAAACCTGGTTAGAATAGAACTTATGCAATGAAAGAAGCAACCCAAGGTAAAAATGAAAATCATTTTTCCCCTAATGTCTATATCCTTATATGCATGATCACAACAAATTGTCGCTCAGCAAGGGACACTCTATAAAGTAAGCATTTATAAGAAAACTTCTTTGCAACTTAAACATGATCTAGTGTGCAAGCGACAGTGAATATGTCGTTTGGAAGGACTTCTTGTGGATGTCTAAGCGTGAGAGGTTGGAATTCTGCTAGTGGATGTCTAAGCGTGATGATCACGGATGTCTTTGGTGGACACTTTAAGTCAAAATTTTGGGGTCTCTATTGTTCATGCAGAAAAGGCGAAGAAAGTTCTTCCAGTGCTATTAGTGAAGGAAATTTTGGCCACTGAAAGTCCGTGTTCGGTTGTTGAAGTCGGTCTTTAATCAACAGTGTTTTCGAACCATTGAAATGTATTAAGAAAAGCAACCTAATGATGAAAAAGATACTGTAATTAATTGCATATTTTGACTACTCAAAGACGTTCTTCACATAGTTCAATTGGTTAACAACTAGAAACGAGATACAATACCGACTCAATCTAATAAGTACTAAATTTCCTGTAATTTATCCACAAACTTTCTGGCCAAATGATCATGATGAAAATCTGATACCCATCTTCGTATCCTCAAGCCTTAGAGGTCAAACATTTTTCCAGTAGAGGTGTACAATGTAGCAACAAATTTCGGTTTTGTTGCTGAGTCTATGTTTTCTTTGCAACGCTTCAGAAACTCTTATCTTGAGTTCTTCCGTCCAACAACTATTTTTGAATGATCCATAGTGAAGTTAACTGCTAAAACTAAAAGGGATTAGATTGACATTACTTAATCCATCATTGTATCCTCAAGGTTTAGGACTTTTTTGTTAATTTTCCCATTACTTAATCCATCTTTCTATTGACATTGAAGATGTAGTAACAACAATTATTTGGATCTTCATCTTCTGGAGTTCCTATAGTTTTCTCTCCAATTTTGTGAGAAATATCTGCTTTAAGGAATTTCATCATCATTTGCATCTTTAGCAATACATCTAATTTTTATATGGAAAGTGATTATAACAGGCAAGAGGTGCTCATGAATCTCAATATAGTAACAATCCTTAGTTTCATATCCAACAGATCTTCCAAAACCCACATATTTGAAAAATCTTCATCATATATATAAGTTTTCTTCATCGAACAATATTTGTCCATTATTTATAACTGTTGTTTTGCCAGTTGAGCTTGGAAGTGTAGTTGTAATTAGAAGATCCTTTCTGTTACAGGTGAATCAAGTTAATTGTAGATCAACTTTCTGCATACATTGCCCATATTTGAAGTAGTAGATGTACACAGCTTCATTGTAATCTTTTTCTTATGTGCTAGAAGATCATATTAAATTTTCATATGAGTGTCATTTAGCTTTGAGTTGTTTAAATCGTGATTGACAGTATAAGCATGTGCTCCATACTTGTTTAATTTGTTCATTTTCTTTTCGTGGTTTATGTGTCCTCCTTGGTATATGATCTACCAATTATTTGTAAGTTTATATGGGTCTATTTCTCAAAGAATGTAACCGACAATTTGATGTTCAGGACTGGTGAATGTCATTCCAGAAGAAAATCAGAGAATCGAATCCATTATTCCACCAAGAACAGAAAGCAAAGTCCTCACAAATGGACAATGTAAGTATGAGATCAGGATTCCTCCATTTGCAATGAGCACATATAAGATGAATGGAGTGTTTTGGGTCAATCCTAAGACAGATGATCACGAGATGATGGTTTCCTACCAGCGTGCTGCTTGGTTCTGGTTAAGAGAGCACAATTTTAACCATCATGATTATAACTTCTTTGTGTCTCATGGTATATGATAAATATACAGCTCTAAGTCCTGTCTCACCATGTCAATGACCTGGCTCTCATCTATAGCTTCTCAGAGGTGCTTCTCCGAGGGATGAAAATATTTCTTAAGGAGTTTCAAGCAAAGCACAAAGACCGAACCCTATTAAGCTAAGCTAATGCCTGAGAGAAACATTTGAACTCTCGTGTGTTTTGTTGTTTATTTGCTTCTACAACTTAATTCTGCCAATGTGTTGCGTTGGATTTCTTTCCCATCTATTTTGCTTCTTACATCTTATCCTGCAAGTAGCTGTGGCTATGCATGATTTTAAGTTGACATATTGCCTATTGATTCTTACAGTATCAACTTCATCTTATTATTCCTTGGTGTTATAAATAACCGATCTATACGCAGTAGGTGGATTAATACATCCATCTTTCCCGTTGCATTTCCCATAAAAAAAAATGACAAAACATAGGAGGAATAAAAACAGGAAAGAGTCATGTCTGACATTGTTAAGATCTTGGTCAACCAAGGAAGACGGTAATACGTGAACCCTAAAGTTAACTGTGTACATATTTGGGCAAATGATGTCTCTATTTGATGCAAAGATATAGAACTAGGGGTTTATAATCACAAATATATATGGTAGAAGTCTTTGCTGAAGACGAAAAGATTTTTCTCCAGGCCAAGAACAGTTATTGAGATGGTATAGGAAAATCAGAAATCCTGGTGCAAGTACACGCACATACTTGCATTCTCATACAAAAGCTTTTATACAGTAATGAAATCAGTGAGAAGATTTGAGACCTTTATATAATAATTAACATGTGTGTATCTTAATTCCTCTGGGTGTCAATCCATGCTAGTCTAATGATACTTCAAGTGTAAGCGAGCCATATTTGTCAATCCCATTTATGTGCAAAACTTACATGTAGTCTTGTTACATAAAGAGTGACTCATTATGATGAATATCAGACCCAAATTTTAGTGACTAGGGAAGGGTTGCCTAGATAAATTGGTCCAAAACTTTCATGTTTAAGGAGCAGTTTTTCTTAGTTTGGTAAAAAAAGATGACTCTGGACTATGAATAAGCGCTGGAAATGTATAATGAATGACTGGATGAAGGCATAGAACTTCAGCAAGTAAGACCATAGTGAACGAAATTCATGTAAGAACCAAGGATTCTGGATAGATGAATCAGAATCGCCAGGTTATTACTTAATGACTCCCCATTCTTCAACGAGACTCCAATGCTCTTAATCCGCAATTGACTTGCAATCAAAATCCACTTTCCCAAAACCAAGACTTTTTACCTATGTGCTCTAGCCAAGGTGTAAGAATGTACATAAAGCATGGATCATTTAAACAATAATCACACATAAATCAAATCTTAAAGTACTTATATCCATACTCTGGATTGGTCATCCCTTCTTCCCAGTCACCCATGCGCCGACCACCAAAAACAATTTGCTGAATGCCCAAGTACCTGTTGAAATGGAGACCATGACAATGAACTTATTGAACGTTAAAAATGAAAGAGCTAATAAATTCCTGTGATTTTCCAAAAATCCTTGTTTCTTCCAGTAGCTTGAGACTTACTCTGAGCTTAAAACTGTCAAGCAGTTTAGGAGTACATCAATAGCAAAGTAATCAGAGGTACCAAGGTCTACCCTGCACAACAGATTGAAAGAATTCTTTTCCAATGAAAAGGTATTCACAGAGAGACAAAAGTAGAGAAAGAAACCCAAGCGTCTCTAAACCACATACCAAAAACGACCCCAGTTATCCTGGAACTCCACATCACCGATATCATGGAATGATGATGGCATCACATTTGTACCCTTGTCAGCATCATAGAGAGGATCATAGTCCAATGACATATTGGCCAGCTGCAACAATTACAACTTTAGTGAAACTTCTCTTAAGAGCATGCTATCAGCCAAAACATGATAGAGAAAAAATGTCACGATGAAAATGAAAGGATGCCTTTTTCTGTAAAGTCTAAACAAATCAACTACCCAGTGATTTCAGCCTCTCTCTCTCTCTCTCACACACACAAACACACACACACACACACACACACTGATTTGGTATTGGCAAGAGAGAAGGTTGGCCATTTAATGTTCTTTAAACTCCAGTTTGAGCTTATCTTGAGCCCATATAAGCATATTGTTTTTTTCTTGGTGATGATTGAAAATTGTAGAAAAAGATATTTAAATAAGGAAGTATTCCAACCTGCATATTAGAAGAATTGAAGGCACCTAGGCGCCCCATGACATACCATGATTGAATAACCTGCATATCTAGTCCTTATAAACAAGCTACATGTAGAAGTATCAAGAAACAAAAGAACAAACAGATAGTACTCAACCAATATTAGAAGACTGAGGAACAGAATGTTAAACCATTAACCTACACTTCCAATTAGATCAACATCCCTGTCTGATGGAGATCCATAGAGTTCAAACCACATGTAACATTCAGCAGGATTGAAACTGCACATTAAGACAAAACAGAAGTCATTAGAAGAAAGAAGGTAACACAATTCACCTAAAGTGAGAAGTGCCAAAGAAACCTGAATATGAGGGGGGGAATGTACTACCCCACACAGACTAATGCAAAGTATCATTCTTCAGGTATACTCATTTATGTGATTCAATGCAAGCAAGCATAATAGAGAAAAATGATATACATCGGTCTCTAGAAAGTAGAATAGAACGGAAAAATAAAATGGGAAAGAAGTGGAACAACATAACTGGAGGTGAGATACTGTAAAATAACAGCAAAGCTAGATACCGCAGCCGCAGCTAGAACAATCAAAGGTAAGACACACCGACATCAGTAATAAATTAATACAGGTACTTTTGAAATTAAGGATCTCATCATTTACTCCTAAACATGATGGTGCTGCATAACTACAGATTTGAGCAGTAATTGTGACAAATGAATTCTGAAATGGCTCAAGTTTGACATGGACATGGTCCCTATTGTGGCATGCATTACGAGAGAGAGAGAGAGAGAGAGAGAGAGTACTCTCTAAAGCTAACTTTGAAAGCGACGACCGATCCAGTCTCAGATTTTTTTAAATCTCGCCCCTTCTTTCTCACTCGTTCTTCAACCTGGAGCATATGAACATCATCTCAGATATTCACGTGACAACACTGTCCACTCTAGTGAAGCAACACAACAAAAAAAAAATCTTCCTTTTGTTCTCGAATTGAATGCCAACATGAGACAAGGGAAAGCAGCATCGGTGGATCACTAGGAAACGTAACTGAAAGACGGAAACAAGAACAACATTCTTCAAATACTCAAGCTTTCACCACCGACGAAGCAAGATAGAACAAAACAAAACCCACCCTTTTCCTCATAAGCTCGGGGTTGCCGATGCTATCACCAAGAACGGCGCGTAGCTCAGTGTCGTCCTTGCAGGCGTCCTCTAGAACCCTGCAGACACAACGGAAAAAACGAGCCCACAGCCAACAAAACCAAAAGCTTTAGCAATGCGAACTCGCACGGGAATATAATCAAACAAGTTCACGGCGTGACTGACTGAACTTGGCCCAAGCGGGATAGTTGTGGATCCGATCGTGCTCCCGCCTCCGCTTCTCCTCGCGGACCTTGAGCAACCTCCGCGCTCTCGCGGTGGTCCCCGACCCTTTCGCTTTCTCCACACTCCCGCTGCCACTCATCGGAGCATCACCGTCCTCTTCCCGCGCACTGCGCGAACACGAAATGGGATTGCGGTTCTTTAAGAGACGAGGACGCGAAGGGAGTGTCTTGGCGAGAGGAGAAGAGGACGAGTGCGGGCGAAGAAGAGCGCAAGAACCATTCTTCAAGATCCAACAGGGGCCAGCACCGGCGGTTGCGATCATCTTACTCGAATCGAAGAGTATCAAAGCGGTTTCTGAGCTTCGTGAGTTTTTCATTCACAACTCTCTATCTTGGGAGGCGTGATTTATTCTTTATTAGGATATAGTCCATGCTAATAGATTAATACCACAAAAAATTTTAAATTAATATGCTCGTGATAAATTTACACCTAACTAATTTTTTAACCGCAAAAACTTCAAGCTGAGTTGGATGATTCGGTGTATCAGTTTAAGGTTTTTACTCTTTGTTTGCCATAGGTATATTGGTTTTGATTTTATTTTTTTATGGTATTAATCAAATTTAGCGAAAACTAACATAATAAATTTGTTACTGATGTACCAATTTAGTATTTTTTGTAATTAAAAAATTAGTTTAAGGTAAATTTGTCGTATATGTACCAATTTGGAATTTTTAGAGGTAAAAAAATTAGTTTATGGTAAATTTATCACAGGTGTATCAATTTGGATTTTTTTTTTGTGGTATTAACCCTTGAATACTTAAGTCCGTTTGTTTTGCAAAAAATGAAAGCTTTTTGAAAATTATTTTTCTATTTTAATTGTTTGAAAAAAAATTAGTAAAAAAACATCAACATTATCGACAACAATTTAAATATATTTCGTAGACGATGAAAATATTCTTCGCTCATTTATCTTTATAAGCGATGCAAACGATCGTTTTTAAGAAAATATTTTTTTATTTTCCGCGAAATAAAAGCACTAGGTATGAAATGATATTTTCACGATATCAAACTCGAGTGTCACGAAGATGATGATGCAGTATGTGTTGAATTAGCGTGTTCCTACTTGAATTAGTGTTGACCCTTGTACATCGTAGTCATACAGGTGGTACCTGGCAAGGCATACATTCGACCTTGTTCGACACAACGAATCGTCCTTTTTTTCTTCCCTTTTCGGTGCAGTGTAACTAAGAGAGCCATTCAATTTAGGTAGGGCAAGACAGGATGGGCGGGCACGAGCGATCCAATGTCCTAGCCAAATGGTCGGACGACGACCACTTCGCTTGTTAAATTATTATTAATCGCCTATCCTGAAATGGAATGGGATGGAATAGAAAGAACGCGAAGCGCTAGCACCATCTGCGACCAGACCTAGGATCTCTTTTCTAGTGAGTAGATTGTTTTAGTTTATAAGCAATCATTTCCATCTCTACCTATTTCTTCCCCATGTCGACACTATCCCCTCAAATGATCCCTCAATCTTGTTGCCAAACCAATCCTGCCTACTTGTTTGCCCTAGGAATTTTGCTAGCCTTGACAGACTGAAGAAATTGGGGGTGTTCACCCTGGGTTTTGAGTTTATTGGATTCTTTTTTAAGTATTAGGTGTAGGTAATAACTATGCTGTTATGAAGTACTCTGTCTTCAGCTCACAAGGTGTTTCTTTTAGTGGAAAGCTACAGCATCTGCAGAATCTTTAGATTTATGTCTATAGTGTTGGCAGGATCAATTTGCTGTTCAAAGAGACCTCCAGAGAGGTTACCAATTTTTGAAGCGATCACCGGGCTTGAGCTTCCTGATTACGTTTTGGTTGCTAGGAACAGTTAATGCGACTGTCTAGATCTTATCTTCGTCGTGCGTGAAATTCAGATCGATATTAGATACTGTCCAGATAGAGGTACAAGTTGTGTTTCTGCTTATGTGAGAACACTTTATCATCTTTCTTATTGCATCATATTGACTGATGTCTAGAGGAGTCGTTGCACACTTGTAGTTCCAGATGAACGGCCTGTTAATGTGGCATCAGGACGTACATCTTACAGGCATGAGAATCAAGCATTGCATCCAGTTGTTGTTGAATCGAGGTTGTCGTCGAATGCTGAAAAGTTTCAAGCCATCTTCATGTTAAATTGGGTAATATATGCAGCTTTAAGTACGTAGAGACAGATTCTAATCCTATTCGCAGCATATCGTGTCATATGGAAGCTTGAAAAAAAAATGGAACTCGTTGCACTCATACCTCCCATAAGTCACGAGCATCAACGATCACAGAAGAATTTAGACCAATGTCGCTCCATTCGGCAGTCACAGTGGCGGTAGAAGGCCCTCTATTCATAAGGACCACAGCCACTCTGCCGCCACTTAGGGGACCCGACCAAACCTACATATTAACATAAAAAAGAGAGGACTGGTGAGCATATCATAACGCGAAAGTCTTGTACACTCCTTGTAAAGTAGAGCATCGTCTGGGGCAGATTCACCTCTAAATCTCCAGTTTGATTCACCTTCTTGCCTTGAATTCCAAGAACATCTGCCACAAACACTCAATGAAAAGAAGGATCATGAGTTGTAACGTCCTTTTGCCTTTCCATTGACCACAAGATTATCATGAAATTTATATATTTTCTCCAGACCTTGATTGACAGCAAGGACCTCCTTGTTGCTGACCAACTCGAACGTGTCATTGTCCATGGACCTAATATCGCAACCTAATATAAGTGGAGCCTGTAAAGTGATGAACAAGAAACATAAATCTCGATAATGAAACATAATAAGAGTCTCCACGATTCTTTTATAGGATGAATTTTTACCTTTGCTAAAGACCAAAGGCTGAAGTGACACCGATATTCTTCTTTACTCATATTTCCATTACCAACTTCAAGCATGTCGGGATCTGAAAACCACAGAATAGTTGCCAGAGCTTAGGACATCCATAAAACAAATCAAGTTTTATATCCTAATTGCATGTGAAAAGATCGATCGTTATAACCGTTCCATCCGCCTGGTCCTGCATACGATGCCCAAGCATCATTTTGATCAGCCTTTGATATCATACTGCAACAGAAAAGAATCGATTTTTCCATGTTCAGCAAGAAAAGTAACTTCTCATTCATCTGATCATCGAAACTGAGAATTCATTTCCACCAATTAGTTGATCTGGTTCATGTTACCTTCCCCAGTTATCCTTTATGTCACCAGTAGTTCTCCAACTATTTCCGATGCTTGGTGCCCAAGTTGCAGGATCGGCATAGCCCCTACAGAGACCACATGACCCATTTTGTGACTGATAATTACTATAATTGTTCAGTCTCTGAACACTGTCATGCATAGACAATACGTACACCAAAATCAATTACCGAGTTTGATGTGGTCACATACCATTCACACAGAGAAAAGAAGATTGGCCTTCCAGTGGCCAGAAGGGCTTTGCTCATCTTTGTGTATCTGCCAATCAGTCTCCGAAAGTGTTCATTCACAAGTCATAGTTGATTACGTTCCACAATCAAAGCATATCTGCTTTACCTTTCTTGAGGGCTAATCCCGTTGTTGTGACAGTTATCATACTTCAAGTAATCAATCCCCTGCAGTAATTAAACCAAGAGGGGGAATTAATTGGTGAGAATATGCATGTCTGGCACTCAAAGATTTGAGACTAGAGATGATGAATATTCAGAATAGATCCCATTGGCAAGCCTACTATTTTTCTGGAAGTTCAGTCTAGTAATTTTCAGGTAATTTCATACAAAAATAAACAGTCTGGAAAGTACCAAGACAATAAATTCGGGGTAATGGATGACATGCCAAAATCATGTTGCTGAGAAAATTCGGGGTAATAAACAATCAGATAGGAGCATAAAAATAACTGCTAATTACGCCAGTAGCGACAGTAGGAGAATGCTTTTCACTTAAAACAAGAGAAACCGAAGTCCATTTACAGTAACAACATATTCTAGAACATCTCATGTCAAATCAAAATCCAATGGTTATTAAATGCTTTTGGGAGAGACGTTCCATGATGGAGTGCTACTTCTTGTGCATCTAAGTCTTATCCTAGTGGGGCAAAGCCCTTTCGCAGAAATTTGTGCAGACAATACATACCCACGAAGCATAAGTGTTGGCATCTTGTTCCTCATAGCCGAGTGACCCTGGCATTGTCTTTGCACATGTCAATGTCCTGGTCAAGATGAAACAGCTTGTCATGAGGTGGCCCATATGACGAGTAATGCTAAGCCTAAACTTCTCTCTCTCTCTCTCTCTCTCTCTCTCTCTCAAAAGTCTCTACTCAAGAACTTGCAGCAATTTCTCTCTTTAGTTAATCTGCTCTTGTTCCAACATTATCCCAACATGGTAATTAAAACATCTCGAATGTCATCACCGTTATCAGTTAATTATATCTTCAAGACTTTAACAGAGGAAATGTCAAGTTGAAGTTCGCTGAAGGTGCCTTAGTGAATCTGCCGGCTCACTTTAATGCAAAACATGTGATCCACAAAAATGGGACATTAGCTTATGTTTGCTCCTGCTTAAAAAGAAACTAGTGAGCATCCACTTGAACGTTGCTGAATTTATTCATCATGCTAAGAATGCAATAATTAGCTTAAGTCCATCTGGAAGATATGTGACTGAAAGGATCCACGAGATGTCTGTACCCGGCATCTCCATATATTCCAATCTTGAGACCCTTGCTATGGATGTAGTCTGCTAGTGCTTTCATACCAGAGGGAAAGATAGTAGCATTTGGAACTAAATTCCCCTGCACAAGTAATGTGAATCATGCAATTAACACATGTTTGCAAGCTCGCTGATAAGCACCTGCATCATGCAAGGTTCTTGAAGCCAAACAATGACTTGGTAAAACTAATTTGCACCAGACCAATACAATCTTAAGGACTGGCCATAGTTGTGGAGTAAATGTAGCAACCACAGCAAGAACAATCGACCAGGAGTCTCAATCTGATGACATCACTGAGAAGGACATCGAATGTTAAGCAAATATCTATTGTGTTAGCTCTGCGAGGAGCATGAGTGTGAAAACCAAGTACATGCTGATGCAAGAAAACATTACTCATTACAAGAATAGAACTTATTTGACATCCTGATAAGTTAGTCATTCTGGATTTACAAGCAAATGTGCTCAAACAATCAGAATCCAAACAATTTAATGTCATAGCTTCCTGATTAAGAAAGGATCCACACTTAATGACTAAGAGGTCAAATATATGGCGAGATCCCCCAAAAGAGACCGCAGGCAAGAACATAATGACTCTCATGTGTTGTGATTTTTTACCTGAGAATCTCTGTTCAGTTCAGCCCAACAATCATCTGATCAAAAGCTAGAGTCAGGCAAAATAGAGATTTTTAACCCTTCTTCAGTACAAACAAAAACCAAAAGGAAAAGCTGCTACCAAGATTAATGTACTCGTATCCCAGAGCTGCCAACCCGGTAGAAACCATTGCATCGGCTGCGAGAGTGAAGGAAATGTGAGAATCGATGTATTAAGAGCTGGAAGGAGATAATTCGCCTGGTAATCACAGTAGGCTCCCACGTGATGCCTTAATATTTGCATATGCAAGCACCGGAGGGGAAAAAAATGCGAGATTTTATCCTGAATAAATTACCTGTCTGGCGAATGAGCTCATCATTGAGCTTGCCAGGGAAGTGGTTAAAATTGTTCCATCTGCATGGGACAAATCATTATATCCAAACATTCCTTTTTGCATAGATCTTGAAAAGGCGGCATGTGAAGAGTTGAAGTTGGTATAATAAACACATAAATATGTCAAAGGAACTCCTGTCTCCTCTTGCAATGATCCCAAAATATGCTAATGGATTGTTATCATATTGTTATCCATTGAAAAAGAACCACAAAAGATGTTTCATAAATTGCAAAGGCAAAGTATGCCTACCCCATCTGCGGAGTCCGACCCAACCCATTATCTAACAGATCTCTTCTTGGTCTGGATTCAACAAGCTTCCTGTTTTGATTAATACCGCTTGCTGCACCTGCTGATACGGCGCTCAAAACAAGCAAGAACAAGGGAAGAGAAAGCAAAAAGTAATCCATGAGAAGCTGGTGTACTTTTCCGCACGAAACCTCTATAAATAGGGGCATACTAATTTCACAAGGCAAGATACAGTTAGGTTCTTTGGACCTACGTGATGATGTATTTCCCAAGGAGAGCAACAAGAACATCGCAATCTAGGAATGGTTTCACAGAATGCTTGTTATTATTGTAACTTACTTGACATGCCCCAATGGAGTCTTTTGGTCGGAAGAGATGGCTCACTCTAACAGCGGTGCTGACGGATAGTCTGACGTCACATTTTCACTTAAAGAAATCAAGCTTCGCAAGGATCACCGTGCGGGGTGTTGTTTTAAATGTGCTCTTTTTAACAGGCAAGTTGAGTTTCCATCTCGCAAGTCACAGCTGTATATGCCAGCTTCGAATTTCTTTGTTTTTCCAGACATAGTTCATTCATTTGCAAAAACGAGAATTTGCCCTTATACAAGTCATAACAGACAAGTAGCTCTAGAACAATTTGACTTTGAATCACATATGCAACGCTCTATCTGATGCGCATGACAGCTTCGGCCTCTCCTGTTGAGAAGGCAGTCAAATGCCGCTTTCTAGTTTCTACCCAACCACCTGAAGCCCAGTCTAAACTATCCCTCAAAAAGGCACATCCTCAAAAGGATTTGCCCAGATTAATGTTAAAAGATAGAGGACTAATATCATATTCAACAATCAGAGGTTACATAGAGAAAAATATTTTTTAACCACCAGAAGTGCGAGGTTCCTCTGATACGGCTGTCGGCCGGAGAATATCTATAAACAGTCGGCCAAAGATACTAAAGAGCATAAGAATATGGGGAAGCTTCCAAAGTTGAACTATAATGTCTGCCAATAGAATCTTTTGTTGTCCATTCTAAAGTTCCAGGAGGAATGTATTACCGTGCATGAAACAAGAAGATCAATAGACACAAAAACCAGCTTAGCAGTGCTTATTGGCTAGGACATGGAATGCAATTCCTTTTTCTGAATACAGTTGCATTCTCAATCAAGACAATCTACATGCTCACAACAATTTCTTCAACAGACCTAAACTGATAAAGTACATCGCATATCTTTAAATGCACATTCATCAAAGCTAATACTGCGGTGTGAGGACGAACATTTTGCACGCGTGAGGATCCACTCGAGCAGCAATTTGATCTCGAAGAGATGCCAGAGTTACGTGCTGGCAATTTGAAGGAAAGATAACAAGAGAAGAAAAACTATCAGAACAATATGAAACAAATTTATATTAAAATTCTTCATTCCCATTATTAAAAGTTGTTTGATACCTCCCACAAGTCTCGAGCATCGACGATCACTGCTGAGTTTAGACCGATGTCGGTCCAAGATGCAGTAATATTTGCTGATGAAGCACCTCTATTCCAAAGCACAACAGCCACTCTATAACCAGTCAAAGGACCAGCCCAGACCTGACAGTTTTTGCCCCAACAAAATTCATTCACAGTATGCTGAGAAATCCAGGAAATTCCCTTTCTTATGTCTGTGTTCCAAGTTTAAGCAAGAAGATGAAAGATAATTACCTCCAGATCTCCATCTTTCATCTTTTTCCCCTGAACTCCAAGCCCATCTGTTAAACGTAAAATCTTTGCATCACCATGGCCATAAGTATTGATCTCTACAAATCAAAGCCAAAAGGTAAAACAAAAAAAAAGTTACTGATATACCCTGATTGACTGCTATGACTTCTCGATTGCTTAGCATCTCGACCGTCACGTCGTCCATGGATCGAATGTCGCATCCGATCAATAGTGGAGCCTACAAGGGAAATGGGGGGAAAAGAAAGGGCTACTAGATCATAAACTACATGGAGTCTAATAATCAAATTTTAGCACAAACCCACAATTGTACATAGAAAATCATGGAGTAATTAAGTTAACTCCAACTGATGCTGATAGATAACCTTGACCAAGGCCCAAATGCTAAAATGAGAGCGGTACTCCTCCGTGGCCATGCCCCCATTTCCTACTTCAAGCATATCAGGATCTAATTCAATCAGAAAACCATTGATCATTTACTCCTATTTTAACACCCTTTTGTTCTTATCACTTCAAAAAAAAATTGAAAAGGAAGAAATAAATGGTATTTACTGTATCTCAAGAACACATCATAGGATATATCTAAGAAAAAGTTCAGTGTACATCCTTACCATTCCAACCACCTGGTCCAGCATATTCTGCCCATTTATCATTCTGGTCAGCAATTGCTGTCATGCTGCACCAATGAAACATGGAACCCAAAAAGACTTTATTAAAATAATAAATTAGGTAAAAAAATTACTAATTACTATCGTTTGCTTCACTAATTTTAAAAAAATGATTTAATATGTACCTGTCCCAATTGTCTTGGATGTCCCCGGTTGTTCTCCAACTGTTGCCTATACTTGGTGCCCATGTTGCTGGATCTTCCTGTCCCCTTCATTCATAGCAAAAATATGAAGGTGAAAAACCAAAGAAAATCATTAAAAATTTTAATGACCTTTCTTTTAATCTTTATATATACTTCAATGGTCAAAGATCCCTTGTAGGTATTGAAGGTAACTCACCATTCGCATAAAGAGAAAAATATGGGTCTCCCAGAATTCTGCAATGCTTTGCTCATCACAGGATATCTATAAAAAATAAAAATAAAAACAAAAAAAAGAGAGAAATTGGTAGTATTTATGACGTCATAAATGAAGATAGTGAATCGACATACCTATCCTTGGGGCTGATGCCTCTATTTTCACAATTGTCATATTTCAAATAATCAATCCCCTGGATTTACGCATGAAAATAGAAATTAATAAAGGCAATTCTATTTCATATAAAATATCAAAAGAATAGTGAAGATAATTACCCATGAAGCAAAAGTTTTGGCATCTTGTTCTTCATATCCAAGCGATCCCGGCATTCTCTTGCTACAAGTCTGGATTCTGAAATTTTATAAGCACTTTGATTCAAAGATTTTTGCATGGAAAATAAATTAATTTTATTTACGTAGAAATCCCTTCAAAATAATGAATTGAGAATGCATTTTGTATATACCCTGCATCAGAATAAATTCCAAGCTTCAGACCTCTCTCGTGCACATAACCTGCCAGTTCCTTCATGCCTGAGGGAAATGTTGAAGCTTTTGGCACCATATTGCCCTGCTTATGATTAATACCGCCATTAATTAATTTCATTTTCAAATCATAGTTATCGAACAACCGAAAATCGCGAAATTATGATACTCTTATAATTTCAGATGTCGGAGTAATTAAAGTAATTAGATGGATTGGACGATCGAGCAAGGGAATACACACCTCGACGTCGCGGTCGTGTTCAGCCCAGCAGTCATCTCAAAGCAATAAGAAAAATCAGAGAATTCGAAATATTGTTCAAATAATACTATCATTAGGAATTATATGAACGAATTACAAAAGAAGTAGAAAGACAAATCAATCACCAAGAGATTAGAAAGACAAATTACATACCTAGATTGATGTATTCATATCCTAAGGCAGCAAGGCCAGTTGACACCATCGCATCCGCTTCGCAGTTTAAACATTTCATACCCAATGAATCATTTTGATTTTCTTACTCAAAATACCTCGAAATATATATTTATATATATGCTTTTAAATATTGAAATATTTACCAGTTTCCTTGATTAGTGTCTCATTTATGTCGCACTGAAAATGGTTCCAGCTGTTCCACCTGCCCCAAAGCTCAAATTAATTTCGTATAAGCAGGAATTGGGAGAAAATGAACCCATAATATTCAACTGGCGGTGAATCACTATATAATAAGTTGATTTTCCATATATTTAATCGACTAATTTTTTGTTGGACCGGAAAAATTAAAAAAATCATAAGAAGAAATTACCCAGTGATTCTCCATTTAAACAATTTACCCTAACTCACATTAATCAATAGCGCATCCCTCCGTGATTACCTCCAATTATTTTGAGATAGAACATATAACCAAAATAATATAGGAACTTTTTTTTTTTTTTAAGTGATGAATTTTGCATCATTTCACTTTATATGCTCAAAGGCCCCACCACTTTTCAAGAAGTGTGGGAGAGAAGCAAAGTGGAGATGGAAAAGATCAAAAAAAAGTTTCCCAATATTCGATGTGAAATTGGACGTAGACCCAAAGAAAAAGAAACAAATATGCTCGATTTTGAAAGTGGACCACGATGATCCACTAGATAAGATTCGCGAGACGGTTTTCATGATGGGCTTTACGATTGAAGCGTTGATATATGATATATAGTAACAGGAACTCTTCGAGAGTATGAGTATATGTTATAAATTTAACTATAATGTAAGCTTTGCATTGCGAAAATATAAACAAATGTTTAAAAGTGAAGATGGTTCGCGACGATATACTGAAACTTTTATCTCTTATTTCGACTATATGTTTGAAAAGAACAGAAAACCAAAATACTTGCAGACTCCAAAACTAGATTATTTCGTTAGGATTGTGAGCTTTCGATTAATAGCAAAGCGCTAAAAAACTCCGACACCACGTGCAGAATCCGAGATTTGTCTAAGTGACGAAAAGCAAGAAAATAGAAAATGGACTTAATTAGACATGTTGTGTTAGAAGATTTGATCAGGAAAAATTGAAAGAACGAGAACATGATTAGAAAAGCAACGAGCGCACGTAGACGAAGAGTTTGAATTTTTCCGACAGGAAATTCGATTAAGCACTCATACAGTGTACAGTGCAACGAAGAAACAGTGAAACATTACCCCATGGCCGGAGTTAGACCGAGGCCGTTATCTAGAAGATATCTTCTGTATGAACCAAGCGACGGTCCGACACCAGCACCGTGCCTCATCGGTCGAGCACCGGTCTCGCGACGCGCGCTGATCGTAGCAAGCGACAACATGGAGATCGCCATAAAATTGCAAAGAAGCCCACTCAAACTCGAAGAAATGGCCATGGTCGTTGCCTTTCTAATTTTCTCTTCTTCTTCTTCTTCTTCTTTTTTTGTGTGGCTATATTTTCTTCTCCTTCTTCTTTGAAATAACATGAGTAGGTAGACATATTTATATATAGACACAGGAGAGAAGGAGGAGACTGATGATAAGTGTGGGTGGAGGACCATGGGGACGTGAAGTTCCGGCACTTCTTGCTGTCGCCTGTTGGTTTCTTCTCCAGTACACATCAAACAGTGCTTTTTTCCCAAGCGATGTGTTATGGGGGTGTGGCCACCGGGATTCTTTCGACTTTATTATCTTCACATTGTCTTACATGTCCTGAAAATGGTAACGGAGGTTATGTAAATCCCGAATTACTTAGCCCCTAGAAGCGAGCAGCGGTTGTTGATTAGACATCAACGGTGCGTTAGGTGCGGGATTTGCGCGCATACATCATACGTGCGAATGAAAATAACTCTATATCGCTCGTACGATTCTTGAGCAAAATCTGTCACATGAGGTTAGTCCCCGCCTTAAGCATACAAGGGAGAGGGCGGATCGTCGACCAAGCGTTGACAGCACTCAATTTGATACATAGGAATTCATGGCTAAACACGGTGGAGGAGCTCCATGTTTATGTGTGAAGTCCCTCTCTTGGAAAGCCAGAGGATATGGAGGATCAAGTAAACATTATTGGCGAGGAACCTTCGCTTGTGTGTGGGGCGACTGATTTTGCTTTACGCATCGGTTCCTCTTTGAATCCACAAGTCCAATGCAACATGAGCTTTCGGAGGAAGTCTTCATCTCTCTTGCTTTTCGATCGAACAGACCTTCGTTTGCTTCTTTGATTTCCAGCAAGCTTTTGCCACTGCCACTCCCGATTTTTCCTTGACTTCTGATTCGAGATCCAAAAGCCGTGGGCGCTAGTGTACCATTTTGCGCAGGCAATTATGGGCAAATTCCAGGTTCACTTACAGAGATCTGTGATCTGCTGAGAGAATATATACACGCGCGCAAACTTCCTAGCTCTGATTCTGAATCAGTCCCAGACCAATATAAGAAGTTCCTTTGTGATCATTTTCATTCAGGAACATACACTTAGATTAGAGCCTGTGCTAAGCTAACGGCCGTAGCTTTCAAGAGACATCGCTGATTGAACTTGAAGACTATGCATCTGAACACAATGGTCCCATCTATCCCCTTACAAAATATAACACAATGGCACCTGGATCAAGAGGGCAAAGGGAAGCATAACACCCACAAGTGCTTTCGAAAGTTCATGCTTGCATTTTCAGAATCTCTAATCATACATTTCATCGATCATTTTCAAAAGGATCGATTACCCTGAAGATCAAAGACTTGGAACACTTCCTATACTACATCTGGTAAGTACCGATCCTACAAGTGTGGCAGATATCCAAACATAACCCTCAACTGAAAAATCATATGCGTTTTGGAGGCACGTACTGCACACGTTCATCTTCACATAGGTTCTGCAAGAAGTCAGCAAAAGTTATATGACCATTATCGATGTGCACACAGCAAGGCTTCTGAAGACCCTAAATCCAAAATTAAATAGTGCAAGAATAGTTTCGACACAAGTGAATCATCTGACCATGAGTTATAGAAGAGAGAGCAGGAAATGCGGATAATGCTCTTCCACAGCCGAACAAAGAACTAAACTAAAACAACACCAAGAAAAGCAAATGGAATTGTCCTCACCAGTCCCTCAGTCTAGACTTACTTTGCTTGAAATTGATACATACAAAGGACAAGCTCAAGATGGATGGATTCAGCATTCCAGACAACAGCAATATACAAGATACTGGAGGTGAGAAGTTCTTTAAATAGCCTCATTAGTCTCAGATAACAATCAGTGATTTAGTTGGACCCTGTTCAAATCCTATGATAATCTGATCAGCATACCATTCTAACGCAGATAATTAGGTGATATCTGATCATCAAACTCTTGGTGCATCTGCCTTGCCGTTTAACAAATTTATATCTTCATGACTACTTACATCTTGAGATATATGCTGAATTTACACTCAGCAAAGTAAAGTGCAGTTAAGGTCATCTTTTACTCCTCTGTTTGTCCTCATCCACAACTGTAATATGTGGATACTGGCAGTGGTTAAGACGAGATAGTCAGCTCAAAGCCAGAAGACAGCGATCATGCCCATCCCAGGGTTGATGGGTCTCGAAAGGCCAAATATGAGCAGAACAAAGAACTGGGCATGCCTACAATTGATTAGTGATCAAGGCTTATAACAACTTCTAATAGAAGATATGATTGCATTTATATATGTAGTTTTTTCTTCAACGGCTTGGTTTGGGCAGTGAGCATCTTATTGAATAATTATTTGACATGCACTCGATTAGAGGATAAGTGGAGTAAAAGCAAAGATTCTTCACTCTCAGAAACAGACAAAGAATGAAGAAGATTTGATAGTGATATTCCACCCCAGCTTCTCTAAGAAATTGCAGCATTTCTGCATGCTAACCTACAAATCAACTGTCCTTGACATCTGAGAAGTGTGGCACTGTTGGTTATATTATTTATAGCAAGCAACAGAAACTCTATTTCATGTAAATTCGGCTAATGGCTTTCAATGACCATATATGCAAAGGAAAACTTATCCTGAGCCAAGATGTCATAGCTAAAATGGTCAATGTGATAATTGTCTGCATTTACTTCTTGCCGTAGCTTCTATATGGCAGAGTTTCACAAATTAAGCACCCTAAACATTTTGAACAGAAAAATACCAAATGGAGCACATCCAACATAAATTCTATCACATAAAAGAAGATGTCAACAATTCATGTCCCAATGAAATACAGACCTGCAGGTCCTCAGGTAGTGCTTCTGAGACTGCAAGTGTGTAGACACCAGGAACAAATTTACCTACGAAAACGTAGAATATGAGACTTGGCATCCAAGGGAATTCAGCAAAGAAGCAATTACCAAGTTGCAGAATCTTTACACTGGCAAATATATTGAGAAGGAAAAAACAACAACATCCTACAAACTATAAGGAAAGAAAATAAACCTCACAGAACTAGAGAAATTTCTCAAACTATGTCATTCCTAAAGTTTGTAACAACTAATTTTGCAGGACTAGTTGTGTATGTGAACTTTTGCCTCTACAGAGTTGAAATGCATAAGATCTCAAAGCCTCTTCCCAGAAACAAAGTACAAAGGCCAGAAATCAGAGCTTGAATTTCATCCCTCACAATATACATTTTACTCACCTATCCCAAGAAGGAAACAAATTTCAGTACCAGGTACTGGATTAGTTCTCCCAATTAATCCCACTTCCCAGTGCAATGTCACAAAAATCTTCTCCAGCACTAGTAGAACAGTTGCGTTGCCACAATTATTCAAAGAAGCTATTCCTCATGTCCGTACCAAATTATAGAGGCAATACGTAAGAGCCAACCAATTTATTCAACATAACATTTATTTGACAATCTTGTCCACAATCCTCCACATAACTTCTAGTTAGAGTACATAAGAAAACAACACAAAGGTGCGGGAGCTTGCATAAAATATACAGGTACACCACTCTGCATACTAGCAGAACAAAATAACTTGGAGCATCTGTTAGTGCAAAATAAAACATACCAATTCTTAGCCACCGAGCAGCCCAGCTTCTGCTAGGATCCATGACAGAGATTATCCTGCGAGAATGAATGTCCAAGGTGTTGACATCAGTTTTAGCAGGGAGATAAACGGAAGTGCGTTAGTCAAAACCTCATTAACCTATTTCAAAGTTGAGTTACGTTTGAAGCCAAATTATGGAATGAAAGGTTACTCCTTAACCAAAAGGAAGCTAGAACTATTCTTTTCTCCTTTCAACGCTGAACTAAACAAAAGGTTTCATCACCCCCGTTACCAGACAAAACCCGTCCCTGACCAACTGAGCTACCCGGCTCATTGCTCCTAAGCAGAAGCTGACCCATTTCTTTCTTCCACTCTTTTCAGAAAAATGAAGAAGTTCATTCATCAGTAGTACGAACAAGTCGAGCTACATAACCATCCAGGCTATCCTTTTCCATAAAACATCAACAGTATACGCAAGAGGGTCACAATTCCGACAACAGCTTGCAAGTCCAGTTCTTACTCCACGAAAACTAAGCAACAAACAAAACATGGAAAGGACGCACTGTTCGGCATCTGAAACATCACTCTTAGGTCCAAATTCAGGAAAAAGTAGACTCCACCAAACTTAACTAACGGACCCAGTAACGAAAATCTCATACTAAGCAAGGATCGTAAGTTTCTGCGATGAGCAATGGCGAGCCAACTAAATGGTACCCGTTGAAATTGGGAGTGGTGCACTCGACGATGCGCTCGTGGTCTTCGTCCATCTTGAAGAAAGCGCAGTTCTCGCAGCCCGAGTCTCTGAACTGCAAATTGCGCGGCAATTACAGGAAAAAAAAGAGAGAGAGAACCTCAGAACTACAGAACGCCAAAAGAAGGCGACGATCGCAGACCTAATGAAGCCAAACAATCACGAAATAATTGGCCACGAAGAACCGCGAAATCGGTAGAAAAAGCAGGAGAGAGAGAGAGAGAGAAAGAGGGAGAGAGAGGACCTGATCGTAGGTCTTGACGAGACGGCAACGGAGGCAGGCCCTGAGCTCGTGGCCGAAGCTCGTCGGGATTTGGGCGGGCTGTGCGGCGCTCCCCATTTCTCTCCGTAAGTAGTCGAAACTGAAATTTCTGGAGGAGGAAGAGGCGGCGGAGGAGGAGGTGGAGGTGGGGGATTTTCGAGTGGGGCTTTTGTGGGTTTCAGGGTGGATTGCCGTGGCCCGCCGCCGAGACAGGTCACGTGAGAGACACGTGCATAGTTAGCTTGCCAATCTTTTTAACTTTTAAGTTAATTGGTCAAAACCCCTCTAAACTTTCGCACGTTGCGTAATAACCCCCCAAAACTTTCAAAAGTCACAATTTACCCTCCTGAACTTTATCACCGCCGCACAATAAACTGCAAACTCTGAAAAGTTACAGACTATTCCCACAAACTTCGACCCTTACTGCAACCGCTAATTTTTAATTTGCGCAACGGTTAAGTGTCAATATACTAAATAGAACCCAATACAAACTCAAAACCGAGGGCGAAGAGAAAAGGGAAGAAAAAAAAGTACGATTCGTCCCATCAAATAAGATTAATGGATGCCTTACCAGTTACTTACTGCCCGTATGACTACGATCTATAAGGGTCAATACTAAATGATACCACGTTGGAGCGATATGAAGTCGAACCTACCTCCATGCACGGGTGGTAAAAAAGAAAATTTTAGTGTACCATGCTCGACATGTATCATTCGAAGTAAAATCCAAATTTATCGTTCACGGAACGGATAAGTCTCGTGTCGAATTCTACAATCCTAGAGCTGCAATTGCGCCCCCGTGTGTTTGCGGGCATGAATCAACTAACTGGTCTTTAGCGATGACTACGCATGAGACACAGTTATGATTCGAAAGCTCTTCATTATGGGCTGCGTGGCCGTAGCAACCATCCTTGGAGCTCGTCGACTGGCTATAATAATAATAGTCGTTATCTACCGTTGGCTATAATAATAATAATAATAGTCGTTATCTACTGTTGCATCTGCTGAATCCTGGAGAACATGGCTTAATTTCGTTGCATATTGTGTACAACCGTGGTCGTGTCGAGAGCGCGCCCCGCAACATCGAGGACGCAAATGGGCCGAATTGCAAGGGTCACGATTCTCCGAAGAACAGCCATGTATGGTTCTCTCTTCCGTTTGAACTCTGCTGGTTCGACATCTGCTTAGATTGCTACGTATATTAGTGATGGTGTTAGTGTACGTTTTGTCCTAGTTTCCATCGATGCATGAACTGGACTACAAAATCTACTTTTGAGCAGATCTCCTAGTAGTTTTCACTTGCCAGTAACATCCCAAATGAATGACTTTTGTCCTTGCAAGTGTTCATGAAGAATTTGATGTTGGGTTTTTGACATTTGTTGTCTGGCTAGAGGAGTCCTCAATCTCTCCAAAATTGGTTGAACTAGAAATTCTGAGATGGGACTTTTCTATTCCTCTCCTCAGAAGATTCGAGGGTGTCAACTGGAGGACACCATTAAGGGCAATTAGCAAACTTGGTCATCTAAAATTGTTGATTTGTTATGGTATGTTCACTATGATTGAGCAAATAGAAGTCCAGACTCGAATTTATATAGTGGTCAACAGTCACTCAAATACCATGTCATCAAATGAAGCTCTAACTTCAATAGCTAAGAGCACACAGGTTTATTGTTTTTTTTTTTTTTCCAAATTTTTCATGCAACAATGTCTGTTCAATGATATTAGTAATGATATGACACTATTTCAAACACTGTAAGCTATAGCATAAGTTCAATTTGCTGCGATCATTATTTAAAACATACTAATCGAGTTTCAGAAATATTTATTAGCAAATAAACGTGAGCATTTTTTTGCATATCCGGCAAGGTGGTAATAACTGCTCCAATGTTGGATAAAACCACATCTTATGAACTATATTCCGGGCTCGGAAGTAGGAGAACATTGCTAAGGCAATCATAATGAGAAGATCATTGGCTATTGCATAGTAATGAATATTCCTATGATACCTAAATAACTGGGATGAAATGACTAACAATTTTTGTAACTGCTAGATGTCCTTGTGCAAGCAAGAGGGGTGGCTAAGGGAAAGGGTGCTATAGCTTGGACTTCGCTTTGTGCGATTCTTGGGACCATGTGGGAGGGATGATTTGGTGCTTCGGCTCTTCCTCCTTCTTGACATCGTCATCATCACCTTCTAAAACGTCTTTCGAGAATGCGCCGGGGTTGGCTTTGATACAGTTCTGCAGAGCAACAAACGGATGGACGCAATCCGAGCCCTTACAAATAGAGCAGGTTTTTCTTTGTTAGCAAATGGTTCAAAGTTATCAGTATGCATTCTAATAGAGAGCTCCACTTAACTAAAACTGTTCTCATTGACAGACTAATAATCGATAACTGAATAACTATAAAGCTTTCTCACTAACTATTAACTTGTCAAAGGACTCAAAATATAAGACCTGACCCACAGAGACCGAATCTATTTTCCATTAGTGCCAGGCCACTAAAACTTTAGAAGAAGGTCAAGCAAAATACTGAATGTCGCGAAGATAGCATGAAGAGAGCAAGAAATGTCCCAGCATTCCTGTTTTCCTTTCCTTTCACTTTCAAATCAAAGCAATTATGCCAATTTTTCACTCGAGAGACTACGAGAAAAGAAAGGCAATAGCACTATAGTAGGTAGGGACCAATATAGGACTCAATGGCTTAGATTGAACAATCCGTTGACTTTCCATGCATAAGTAAATATAGATACCTTTTCTTCAGCGGTGCTTTTCAAGAAGCATACAAAAGCTTCAGAAAACTGGTTTCCACATTGGCCACTTCTCAAGTCAGCTATGCATGGACATTCCAAGGCTTTCTGTGCCTTTGCATCTAAAGACTGAGAAAGCAACATCAGATCCCTGGTAATTTATTTAAAGGAAGACATACATGTAAGAGAGAATCAACCTCGTTTTCGTCATCGGCATATGCTGCGGCTTCTGAAAAGCAAAACAACGAAGTCTTCACATAAACCAGTAAAAGAATAGGACGATTACATTCAATCATGAAAATGATATTGGTATGACGTATAAAGTCATTACAAAGAATTAGCCCCTTCTCACAGAAACACTCTCCTAACTGATATTCAAATTACTGAGATGGGGATCTGAGGTAGTGGCTTGCAGGCACGTGCAGAAGCATAATTTACTTTAAAGTATCCCCACACAAACTAGTGTGATCACAGAAGTGTCTCAATTTTGTGTTTCAAAGACAGAAAATAGTGAAGGTAGTTCCACAAGTAGTTTTCAAAATGGGGTTCTCAGAAACAGTTTTTGCAGACAAATCAGTTTCTTCAGTTGTTTCCATATAACATTCTCAAGAACCTCTCTTTAATAGAATAATTCTCGAGAACTTGAGAAAAGCCATGAAAAACCAAATGCTATCTGACACAATTATTCTGCCTATCTAGAAAAGCTAAAGCAAAATAAATTTCACCAATGGAAACTGTTCTTAAATTGATATCTGGCTTACGCAGGGTCAAATTTTTTTTTTTAAATAACTAAAAATTGTCATCTTTGTCAAAGAAGCTCCCAGAAAACGAAAACCACAAAGTAGTATCTTCCGAAACATTTCTGGGAAGACTAGCCGCTGTTATCAAATATAACAGCTAATAAAAAGAACTTGAACAGATAAGCGCATCAATTAAATTGCTTTAGAATGGCACTGGATATTCTCCTGGTCATGAAAAGTTATCACCATTTTAATCTCTCTAATATATGACCCAAAAAAAAATCTCTCTTACAGGATCAATTGTGTTATCAAAAGTAAGATTGTAAAGGAAAACCAATAATAAAAATGGAATCCCATTTACAGCATTTTCTAGACAAAAACAAAACAAAGAGAGATACGCAAGGAAATCTTTCGTATTTCCCATATTTTAACAGGGTAAACCAACCGTAAAAGCATGAAGTATAATTTTTTTAGTATATCCACGTTCAAAAGTCCTCATAATTAAAAGATTGAAAGGTGTGATAAGGTAGGCTCCTATGGTACTAATCTACCACACCTTTACAATTACAAGTACAGGATACAGCTGGAGCTTTGACTTCTATATATTTACAAAAACTTCCTATAAGAATCTCCACATGTCTCTAAACTTCTTTGCCCGCACAGACAGAGCTATCAACAAATTCATAATGAAACAAGAAATCCAAAAGTAATAACCTAAAATTCTGCAGAAGGAAATCATTAGAAAAATAAATCTCCAGGTAAGCCATGAAGATAAGGAAAATAAATGAACTTCAAGGTCTGCACTCCAGTCCCCATGAGGCAAAACTCTTAACATCAGTCCATTCAGCTATACGAACCCTGCGGAAACACCTTTCCCCAGTTTCAAAGTACAATCCTCAACAAGTATACTGGTTGTGCTTCAATTTGGCAACTAAGAGAGAAGTATAACTGCAAGCATCTTTTCAAGGATTTAACCTAAGATCACGACAACTGAATCCTTCTCACTCATTACGGACATGTGGTGTCTCCTAAATGGTCAAGTGCCACAATACTACAGCAACAAACTAAACCTTATTCCTCTAAGCGAGCTCGCCTGCACGAGTCCTATTATATTACACAATTGCCCTCAATTTTGTATAAGGTCTTTTGTAAGCTCTAAGTGCTTCGCATGTTTCCTTAACATCTCCTCCCACGTCTTTTTAGGTCTTCCTATACAGGTAAAAACAACAAAGAAAATTCACCTCAGCACACTATGCTAAGTGATCGACGCTTCTTATTGGGATCGGCAGCATTCATTTGCTAAGCAAGTGCATGCGCAACTCTCTGTACGTGTTGCATTAAGAGTCGTCCACTGTAATTCTAAACGACAATGAACATGGTTCTGAGTCCTCACTAACGATTTTCAGCTCAACTTCTCGATTACCCAAAAACCATAGTTCTGCATTTCATTGTCAATGAGAAACCTTGTAAGCTAATATGAATCACTGCCCACCACCTAAAACGCCAAAGACACAAACCCCTCTCATGAAACAGGCGAACCTAACATATATATTCAAGAAATCGACGAACTCATATACCCAATTTCGGTAAGGGAACACTTGACATGTTCCATCCACCAAAATTACCGAGCGCAGCAAAAAAGTGGGGATGAATCAGAGTCTTGTTTCGAGCTAAGGTAGACATTACTCGTCGACCCCAAGAAAAAAGAAAAGGAAAAGGAAAAGAGCAAACACCCGCGATCAGAGAATCCATGGTCGCAGCGGCACCGGAAGACGGAGATGCCGACGGCCCGCCCCGAGATCGATCATCCGAAGCCGCTTCGCTTGCTGCTACGTCGCTCTGAGCTTGACCCATCTTTTCCCGTGCAGAGAAAGATTGGTGGTTATCTCAATCAAAAGAAGAAGCGCCCGAAATGCGACGAACGCCTCAGATCATTTCTTCACTGATCACTGTTGCGTTCAAGAAAGCGGTCTCTCGTTAGACTCCGGTCAGCAGCGGCAACTGGAGATTCGTAGCGACGGCGGAATCAACAGGGGAGACCGGGACCCCGTGGGGTGAAGGCACGGCGGGTTTATAGATGCTTATTTTGACAAGAGAAAGTATCATTCGGAAAGGAAATACGAAAAATACGTATCACTCTTCAATTCTGCCGAATATTTCATCCAGCGTCTACGCTCAATTTTCTTTTTCTTTTTCTTTTTTGCTTTATTGTCTTTGAAATGCTGTTTCTTTTTAAGTTGATCCTCCAACAACCAAATTTAAACAAAATGTGGATGCGAGGCAGATCGAAATTAAACTGAATTAAAGCGCATGAATTTAATTGAAAAACTCAAATATTAAAAAACTCAAAACACAAAAATCAATTTGTGAATCTTATCTCGAGAAAGTACTTTTGAACCGAATCAAATCACCAAAATGATTTGGCTTGGTTCGATTTAACTGTTCGACATGTTTTTTTCTCACCTCTACTCATAACCCATGTATAGCTAATAAAAACTCAAATATAAAAAAAAAATAAAAAATGAAGAGGGTAAAAATATGTGTTACTGAAAAAATGAAAAACAAAGTGAAAGAGGGAGGGGAAGAGCTCCCAAAATGATGTAAAGGACATGACCCTATCTTTATGGTCAAATTACAATCAAATTTCACATATTTCAATCAATTTAAAAGTTCCGAGCGTTTTCGTTGTAACAAAATCTCAAATTTTTAAATTTATGTAATCCGATGTTAAACGATACAGGAACCAAATTAAAAATTGCCCTGAAGGACTCTCTTGGAGCTTGCAGAAAATATTTTTTGGAATTAGATTTCACCTATTAAAAGGGTTTAATATTCGTTTTATAAGGTGGATTTTTAATTTTTGACGTCTAGCGTATATTTTCCCAATTGAAGAGAAAAAAAGAAAGAAAGTATATATCACTCTCAAGTTTTCTCGTTTCCCGAGGAGCGAGCATCTCCAGAAGCGAAACGGCCACATCACGCAAGGCATTTTCCGTTTGGCGCCGAGACGTGTTGATCTCGTTTCCTCATTCCCACGGAGAAGACGAAGATCGAGGAGCTCTCGCGACTCCGAGCCTGATCATGGAGGCCCTCCCTCGCAACGGCGACGGCGGCGGCGGCGACGGCAACAAGATGGGGACGCTTCTCGAGAATTTCATGAGAAGCCAGCGGAGCTCGTTCAGGTCCCTCTTCCTCCGTAAGAAATCGGGCGCCGAAGACGACGCCGGTTCCCCTAGGCCCCTCCCCTTTCTCTCTCCCATCGCCAACTCCGTCGTGTCTCGCTGTTCCAAGTGAGTGCGCTTCCGATTTCTTTCTCCTGTCGAGACGCCGGCAGAGGTTTGCGCTGCTTGGTGCGCAATGTTCGAAGGAGTGGCGGCTTTAGGTCCGGACTATGCCGCGATGTGCATTTTGCTTTTTGAGAATTTTGTGTGGACCTAGGAATGCTTGTGAAATTTTGTATTTGCGACGGCAGCCGTAATGTATGATGACTTGTGCCGACGTGATTGGGCTTGAAAAGCAGCTTCGATAGTAGGCCTACGTTAGCATCCGGCAGTGACTGAAATCGTACATGAGCTTGTATGTGCTAGTTGCTGCCGAAATGCGTGGGTGAGATTGTCAGGAACCTGTCTGTTCGCACTTTCTTGATGTTTATGGCACATAACTGATGGTTTTGCTTGGCAAGATGCCGAGGAGAAGTGTCCATAACTGAGTGTTAAGTCATCTGTGCTTTCGCCTACGGTCGTTTATTAGTGCTGATTAAACAATGATGGACTTAGAGAAGATGAGAAGATGTTCAGGCAATCAGTCTGCTGTGTCTTGCTCTTTGATGGTTTGGGCGAATATTCTCGAGAGAGAAGTGGTTTTTGAGAAGGGACGGCAGTACATACGGTAGTATTGTTTCAGATACGGAGCTTTAACTTAATCCTGGAAAGTTGCTCAAGTGGAATCTTGAATACTCACTCTTGCATTTTTGCGGATTTAATATCCCTTAATGCTCATGGGAATGTGCCACTGCTTGTCTTTGATTCTACTTGAGTGGGGACCTGAATGGTGAGTCCAGGTGGGCTTAAGGAGTTTAGATAAATAGTGGTACTGGCATTCAAAATGGAAATGGCACTTTTAGGATTGTAGTCTTGCACTCGTGTAGCTACCTCAACCTAACAATTAGCCTGATTGGCTGCTTTTTCTTGTATTTCTTATAAATTGATTTGACTTATCGATTTGCTTATATTCAGGATCGTTAAAGTTTCCACTGAAGAACTGTGTCATGATTTTGATGAAGAGATACCTGAAAGTGCTAGGCAACCTTCAGACTACGCTAGGTATTTTGTAGAGTTTTGCTCATACAAGGCAATGAATGTGGCAACGAAAGCTCCTGATTATTTGGGTGACAAGGAGTTCCGCCGCTTGACATTTGACATGATGCTTGCCTGGGAGTCCTCGGATGTGGCGAGTGAAGAGCTGGCCAAAGTAAGACAGTTGTTTGATAACCTACTGATATTTGTAAAACGTCCACTTATTTTATGGGTGTTAACATCCTTATTTTGGTGATTTGAAGGAACTGAAACACTACTGCTTCATACAACTGACTTTGTTTATTTTGATTGCAGGGAACAACTACTTGCAAAGAAGCAGAAGATGGTGATGGATGGTCACTCTTTTACACAGCCTCAACTACCACGGCTGTTCAGGTGCCCAGTGCTCTTGCATGGGTTCTTTAGTGTCTTGCTAAATGCCAATTGTTAGGTTACTGCTTTCACAATAGTCCTGTTGATAATAGGGCAAAACATAAAATTGAGAATTGTTTTCTTACTCCTTTAGGTTGAAAACCAAAAAACTGCTGGGATTGATGCATTTGCACGAATTGCTCCAGCTTGTGCTGCCATTGCCGATGTAATAACCGTCAAGAATCTCTTTTATGCTCTCACAGGCTCCTCATGCAACCGGCTTCATTTCCTTTTGTATGACAAGTACCTTCGAAGTCTCGATAAGTAAAGACTTGCTCCCTTTCTTGCTTTTTTGGCCATTATAGTTTGTACTGTGACATCTCTGCCAATTTACTTATTCATTGCCAGAATTGTTACAAAGAACTTTTAGTGTTTCTTTTCCTTCTAGTGTTTGGTCTAGATAGTTTAATTTCCATAACAGGATCATATGAATTGACCAGATAATGCTGGATCTAGTTTGTTTTTTTGCAATGGTAATTCAAACATCTTGCAGCTGATAGGCTTTTTTGCTAATTTAACCCATAGACAAAGCACGAAAAGATGCAACATGTACCTGATAGGCTTTGCTAGTGTGATTTTGTGTTCTTTAGGCGTAATATATGTGCACCGAGATAGGGAAGGATCATCAACTAGCCCACCATTGGTGGATTAATTAGATCAACCAATCAGAGTTAGCTTCAGTTAGGGCTCCAAATTGTTTGCACGAAGTTTCACAATACAGACAGCTGTATTGTGTTGTTTAGGCATGGTCAAAGTCAATTATCTCTCAGCACCTGCATATTGGACTGGTGATTTGATTGAGTTGTTAGGCGAAGGTAAACACTCCAGAAGACCATGAGATCCGAGCAGGGAGGGTGTCTCAGAAACAAACTGAGAATCATAGAAGGAAGACAGTCATTTTGATCCTTTGAAATTCGGTACAGTTTATTGGAGATTTAAAGTCATACCTTATGTTTGGATGAGACAACTGTTCAAAGGAGGAGTCAATAGCTATACACACGTCATCTAACTACTCAGGTTTGTTAACCGGATTGAGATGATGTCCGGATGGAGGACAGCCAAAAGTTCTAGGAGGTGAAAAGAATTGAACCAAAATGGTACTGGTGCCATGTAGCTGGCAATGGAAAAATCAGTAAGAGCAGGCTCTGAAAATGGAAGGGGACCAGAAAGTTGATTTACGGGAACTACAATTTTCTGATTACTGATAATATCCGATGTTCGATGTAGTATATAGTTGATTGCTCTACTTCTTTATGATGTCCATGGTATGTTAAGAAAGCTATTCAAGATGCGAAGCAAGACCATTTAATTCACAGCCGTTGAGAAGGATCTTGTTTCTTTCTCTTCATTTGAGAAGAATGTAGTTTTAACAATTACATTAGAGGCACCGTACATATTATTTCATGTGTTACAGATTCATTTTGCATCTAGTTTGCCATTTCATGCGTTTTAATGGATTGGATGTTTACTAGCAAATGGTTGTCAACTCCTACTTTAATTGTTCTATCTATGCAGAGTGATTAAGGCTTCAAAGAATGTTTCGGGACCAACATTTTCTAACCTCCAGCTTGCTGAAGGAGAGATTATTCTTGATATAGATGGCACTGTTCCTCTGCAACCTGTATTGCAGCACATTGGTATCTCAGCTTGGCCTGGTGAGTTCTCTATACTGACAATCGAGTTGTGAGAGTTTATCTTAGGTTGGGTTCCTTGGTGGACTATGTGGATCATCATCTGTCAGCTGGTGGGAAATCAATTCCTGGAATGATGATTTGACTGTATAGTAGCTGCTAAAATTCGATAATTATGGACCTTTTACTTGCAAGATCACTTCTGACTGAAGATTGAACTCTGCAGCCTCAGAAACTTTTGCTTCTCACCCCTAGCCTCCATTTGTTATGGGGAGAGCAAATTGAATTCCAATTTGCCAAATGAAATATATGTCCCACATGCTTCAGCTTTTAGATGATCTCATCCAAATATCTTCTACTTTGCAGTAAAGTCAGGAATTAGGAAATGACAGAGGTAATAAGTGGGCATTTTTTTAATTTAATTTGGTGGTTTTTATTCCCATATAGTAGTTATGGATTTTGAAACACAGGTTAAGGTTCTGCTCTACTGGCAATATTGCTTCAAACTTTATATGGTGAATTCAAGGGGAAGGCTTGGATGTTAGGGCTGGTTGGACTTATAACTACCACAAACTCCAGTTAAACATCTAATACACTGTTAGGACAGAGACCAGCATGTCAGCTTTAGAGATATGTCCAAGATGGAGAAATTGGAACTCTTTCTAGGTTGCTTGGTGTTGCTGGCTAACTATACTATGTGAGCAGAAGACCCTATCAAGCGGAGTTCAGGGAAAATAAACCTTTTTGCGCCGTTTCTCTTCATCACCCAAGGCTCTCAGTTAATTCTGTCATGGAGTATGGCACTTAGGAAAAGAAAAACTCTAGAATGGGTTCTTGGCGGACTCATCTATGCGAATGTTGCTTATATTGTAGGCTTGTACAGAAAACTGTAGATAGTCAAAACTGGACTTTCCTTCCACACCATCTCAGATATGACTGATTTGTGTTGTGAATGCTAGGTTATGATCTTATTCAAACATTTGCTTCTGGCTATTATAATTTTGTCTTTTCTATTTTTGGGTAGGTCGTTTGACATTGACCAACTATGCTCTATATTTTGAATCGTTGGGAGTTGGGGTATATGACAAAGCTGTTAGATATGATCTGGGGACTGACATGAAGCAGGTCATAAAGCCTGAATTAACTGGACCATTGGGCGCTCGTCTTTTTGACAGAGCTGTGATGTACAAGTCAGCCTCTGTGTATGTTTACTCAATGCGCATCATTTTGAGATTTCGATGGAATTTTTGGATGATTCTCAGTCCATGTCTTTTGTGAGCTATTATTCTTAAAGCTGACAACTCTCGGCTATTATTTACAGAGTGGAGCCTGTTTACATGGAATTTCCTGAACTGAAAGGAAGCTCCCGCCGCGATTATTGGTTGGACATATGCCTCGAGGTTCTACGTGCACATAGATTTGCCAGGAAGAACAATTTCCGAAAGATACAGCGAGCAGAAATAATTGCGAGGGCCATTTTAGGCATCTTCCGATACCGTGCTATTAGGGAAGCTCTTAATATATTCCCATCAAATTACAAAACAATACTTCCATATAATTTGGCTGAAAGTCTTCCTGGGGGAGATGTAATCTTGGAAACATTGGCCAGTCGCTTGGAACTTGTAAAAGTTGATGCTCCTTGTCATGATGACTCTGGAAGTCCCTTCACAAAACAGAAGAAAATTCTCTCCCCTGTGTCCGTTCTGGCGCTTAATCGACTTGGGTTCACTTTACTAAAACAGATAAAACTGGATATTGATTTAGTTGCTGTAGGAGATGTTTGTGTTGCTGAAATCAATCCCTTGGAGACAGCTCTGAAGAACTCAATATTGGATACGGGAAGGGCTGAAGCTGCTCAGGCAACTGTGGACCAAGTAAAAGTGGAGGGTATTGACACAAATGTTGCTGTGATGAAGGTTAATAAATTGATTCTATTGCAATACTCTTTGTTGAATATAGCGAAAAAGCATGTTGATAGATTAAATTACTGAATGGTATACATTATCACTTTCTTACTCAGAGAACTTGCATCTTCTGTCGCTGTTCTTTTAATGTTCCTCTTGCTTGGTGGGGTAGAGGAAAAATACGTTTCAATTATATACTGGAGGTGCTATAAGTTACTTGGTCAAAACCAAGTTGCAAAGACACATCACGTCTCGTAAAATTGCGTTCATCATTGATGCACCACCTATGCCCAATAGACCCTGAATTCGCATCTTCCCTGGCAACTGCAAGATGATGGTATGTTAACCATGAGTAGGATATGATTGCATAATGTGGATTTTTCATTTACTTTTTGCTATGTTTTTGTGAATATGCACATAGCTGTATGGCCGGTTGGATGTTTGTATAAGTTGGTTGATGAGATTTTCTCTTAGAAAATGGCCTCAATGATACTTAATGTTTTTGAAGGAACTACTGTTCCCAGTTATTGCATTGGCTAGCCGTCTTCAGAGTTTGGCTTCATGGGAAGACACTCTCAAGTCAATTTTATTTCTCGGGTTAGTTTGCTATACAATGCACAGGTAGGATGCCTTACAATAATTTTCCTTCTATTGTTGAATAAACTTTATTGCATGCTAAAAAGAATCTTCATGAATGCTTGGTGTAAATGCAGTAATTAGTGGTGCTGACACTTAGTTGCTTGTGCCTTATGTTCATCTCATTTATACTCATAATATATATATGCAGAATCTTTGAAACGAAAATCATGTGCTAATCACAATTAGTTTTTAAGGCTGGCTCTTCAAGCTTCTCTTTCATTTGGCTTAGTGGAAATAGTTGATTTAGATCTCTGTAAAAGGTTTCTTCATGACACGACTCTAGTAGGTTAATAGGACTAACATACACTGTAAGTAGAAAAGGTACAGTGAAGCAAGTTGATAGGACTAACATATATTGCAATTGGAAAATCAATAGGGCATGTCACACTATGTGATTGAGAGTCATGAAATCCAACTCATCTATGCGTTCAGATCTGGCATGATGACATTCTGCCGAAAATTTGATGACAATGTTATGTGAGAACTTCTATTTGACACAGGGGATGGATTCAGTATGTGTTTCCAGTTTTTTTGGTGTCACTTGCCCTTATCATGCTGTGGAGAAGGTACTTTAACAGGGGAAAGTCATTAGAAGCCTTCAGAGTTACCCCTCCTCCTAATCGTAATGCAGTTGAGCAGCTATTGACATTACAAGATGCAGTCAGCCAGGTTGAAGCACTTATCCAAGCTGCAAATATTGTTCTATTGAAGATAAGAGCACTCTTATTTGCTGTAGTTCCGCAGGTATAGCCCTGAAGCCATGCTCGACTTTCATGAAATAGGAACTCTACAATAACTATGTGTATGACTATAGATCATCTTTACTCACAAAGTGTCTTACTTGTCAAGGTTATATTTGTGCATAGGTCAAAGTATTTTGCTAGAAAATTTCTCTGTAATATTTATATTTCTGTGAATCTCTTGAATGATCAAACATTACACAATAAATGCATGAGCATCACTGTTTGCTCTAACCTGTGTATACTGTCTTGACTTGAGCATGTGCTGCTCCGATATTCTACTATATAAAAAATGTGAAATCAGCTTTTTATTTGGCCACAAAGTGTTAGTCCGCATAAAGAATAGTGAGCCTGATAGAGGAATAAATGTGATGAAATTATATAAAGCTTAAATTGTCTAAGTGGACGTATTATCTAGATGATTTCTGTATGTACTAAAGACCTGGTCAACTGGAAGGTTTTATCATTCTATTATCATTCTACATGAGTCGTGTAATTTTTTACTCCATATGTTGTCTATTTACACAAGTTAACATACTTAACATACATTTCTAAGGCAATCTATCCTTCTAATTCAAATTCTCTGTGCATTCAAGTTTTAACAATCAAGAGTTTTCCTATAAAGTTTTACAATTCAAGGCATGCATACACAGACATTGCCATAAATTTAAAAATCTTTTACAATTCAAGGGTCATACAATTCTGTATACTTCAATTTGATCATCATGTCTGATGATGAAAGATTGAGTGAGAGCAATAAGACCATGGAGCCTTAGGAGCCTTTAAGCGGACCTTCAATACAAGACTTTGACCTGGCGTAAGTGATGGAAAGTTGCTTTAGTTGTAGTCTCTCTCCCACTTCAGCCAACAAAATGATCTAGCTGAGCTGACCTTCTGTCTGAACCAGAAACAGGGTCATTGTAAATAAAGAAAATTAACACTCTGAACATGTTAATGCCCTTAGGAAACAGCAAGGATAACCCAATATAATTGACAGTTATTCTTTGAAACTGCAACTATGCTGTTGCTGACCACAGACCTGCGAAGTTTTCATAAACAAGTGTCTTTGATCTTGATCAATTGATTTGTGCTAGCATTAGGAGCATGATATATCTATATGTGAAACTCAGTCCTCAAATAAACTGTGGTTTTATTTCAACTGAATCAAATACTTTTGTCTCCCAGGCCACGGACAGGGTTGCCCTATTGTTGATCATTATGGCTGTGGTTTTTGCCTTTGTGCCACCAAGGTACTTAATTCTGTTAGCCTTTCTTGAAGTTTTCACGCGGGAGATGCCGTTAAGGAAAGAAAGCAGCAACAGGTGGCTAAGGCGAATGAGAGAATGGTGGATCAGAATACCCGCAGCCCCCGTTCAGCTTGTTAAGACAGATGACAAGAAAAACAAATGACTGTACTTTCTACTTTCTAGTGACTTCCTAGTGTACATAATAATCTGAACGATGCACTTGTCATTCAGGATCTAGAATGCCTGCAGCTCAATTTTTTTGTTCGGAGTGCAGGCTTTGCTGACACTTAAGATGCTGACAATAGTTTTAGCAATTTTATCCCTTTTCAAATTACGGTTACCATTTCTCAGGCGGGTGAAATGATATGTGGCTGTTTACCAATTGAATATTCGTTTGGTTGCACTTTCCTGACATAAAGGTTGTTTTCATGTCTATCAAGACAAAGTTCTGTCATCTTGCTGAACAGGCGGCCTTGTAAGCGTCAGTACTACTATTGTGCTTTCCCTAGAAATTTTCTGCTAATGAGAAGAAAACTGAGCTTGACCCAGTTCCTAAGTTCCAACTTTTCCATAGGTAAGATCGGATTTGGTTCCCACCATCCTCTCCTCCATTTGATGCCATGCAAGAGGAAGTTGTAGAAAACAGATGTTGATTTTTTTTTTCTTTTGGTTCATGTCTGAACAGATTACATGCAATCACAATAATGATGATGGTCTTATTGATTTTGCAGGCACTTCCTACATCGTGAATGGAAGAATTTGAACATAGATTGCCACAGGTGCAGAGTTAGACAAATTTCGTAGATATGCATCGTGTGATTGTTCATTTCAGCTTGGAGAACTCATTACCGATTTTGGATCTTAAATGTCTATTTGCTTTTCAAGTGTTTGTCTCATGATCCCGGTTACGTCTAGTTGCTGTGTCCTCTTCATTAATGGATGTCACTCTTAGAAGGAACTAATGCTTGCTTATATGTAGTGTGATGACATAGGTCATAAATCACAAGGCATTGCATTAATTGCTCAAGCACTCTTCAAACATTAATTGCATGACGTAACGTAGGCTTATGGTCGCACAATTTAAGTCTCTCGACGTTGTTACATTTACATATAAGTTCTCTCCAAAAAGAGTTAAAAGGAGTTATATGGTTTCACCATGTTGTGTTTCAATGAGTTCGAGAAATCTGCATTACTAGAGCAGCTAAGAAAGAAGTCAGGGTGCAATACTCTGGGAAACACTTCACATTGATTAAGGTAAGGTAAATTGGATTGAAGCCTTAACAAAGATTAAGAACATGATTACTTTAGCTTTATATACATGGAAATTTTTCATAACGTTAACAAGTCTTTTTCTTCTTTTTATCTTCTTTTTTTTTTTTGCTGCCATAATTAAGTGATGTAGTGTTTATTCTAAAAGATTTAGACTGTTAAAAAAGCGGTGTGATTTATATTTGATATCCCAATATGTATAATGTTTTGGTCCTACGTGTTATTGAAGAAATTAATACATATGGTTTTCTTTTTTATTATATTAAAGAGTATGAGAGGAAGATGCACTTAGCATTACCTTTTGCTTAAATGGGTTGAAAGTTGGTTATTTCAAAACCCCCTAGCTCCTATCATTAATTGGTCTTTGGTTTATTAGTGACCCATATTGCCACCTCTAATGAGTGCCTTGTTCTAATTCCCAACAATCTTCTTTTCATTAGAATAGTCAAAATTGTCGACGTCACCACTCATGCTTGTGCTGCACGTCTAATGCATGCGCAATTTCCACTTTTTTATGCGTGCATTGCTCATTTGAAAATGGGACTACCAAAATTCCTAGATTTGCATAGTTGGGATTATTCATTTCAGCTTGGAAAATATTTCTATCTATCGATTTTGGTTCTCAAACATCTATTTGCATTTGAAATGTTTGTCTCGTGATCTAGTAATGCCTAGTTGCGTTCTCCTCTTCCTGTGTGGATGTCACTGTTCAAAGGAACTTATATAAGCGCGACCGCCATTATCTACTTTCTGGTCATCTTCTTCTCTTTAAAATCGTCGACAGTGCTCTTCACGTTTGCCGATGTGCACTGTATGTGCGTTTCATACTTGAGTTTAGGGTACTCAGAATTTTTTTGAGTTTCATAGTGTTCTTAATATACGTGAGCATTTACATAAGTTAAGTTTTTTTATTCCTTTTCCGAAAAGGTTAAGTTTTATTTGACTGGTGCGATTTTGCTCATATTTTTATAACCACAATTTTGCTTTTATCTTTTACTCTATTCTTATTATTTAATTTGTATATGTATATTTAGTATTGTAACCTCTCACAATTATATGGTAACGTATTAGAAGCTCATGTTCGAAATTTACTACACAGAAGCAAATGTGCACTTGGAAATCTTCTTGATGACAACAACGTGCGTCCTTAATTACACACAAGTATCAGTTACATATAATATATTTCTACCTCTTTAAATCTAATCCATACAAACATAATCTCAAACTTGAATGTGATCTTTTCGGTCTTATATCAAAATCCAATCCCAATACGCCTGCCAATTATCTGTAATAAGCTCTTTGATTATAGGGTGGGCTCTTTCCGATATATTGATTTATTTCTACATATACGAAGGTGGGTTTTTTAGTCAGTTAATTACTATAGTTCATTAGCCTTTTTTTTTCATTGATAATGTCTTTTATATCATTTTATCACAGCCTTTATGTCGAAGCTTTCTGCTTTAATGTTATCATTATCATTATTAATATTATTAGTGTGTTCATTAATGGATTAATTTAAACCAAACTAACAATTCTTTTCTTAAAAGGACTTTCATTTCTTGGTTAAATGTGAATCGGTGATTTAATTTTGCAGTTGGCTCATTATGGTCTGATCACTCCTACAATTCATCTAAAATAGAAGAAGCAGGTACTTCCGAATTAATTCATATCGGGAGATAACAATTATTTTTTTGTCTATTTTTTTATGATGAGCAATTTATCAATTTTCTCTTTTAAACTATATATAAGAAATCACATATAGTTTTAATTCTTCGAGCTTTGATAAGTTATGCATTATTTCTTTCAAATTTATGTTTGCGATGACCATTGCCTTTCCATCGTTGTTTATAAGATGATTTATAACTTTTTTTTTTTTTTTTTGGTAAGGGATGATTTATAACTATTCTCCAATTAGAGTAAAAATCGACAAGAACGGTAGGTAAGAAAAAATGGAAAAAATAAATGCAATTGTCATGTTAATAAGTGATCATTTCAAGAAAATATGTTTTAAATTATTTATTTTTCGTAAAATAAACGAAATTTGAATTATTATATTATTTTGTTGGTCGAAATTATTATTTGAAATATGCATGGCCGGAGCAGCTAGGAACCAATCGGGTGTTGCTCTCTGTAGCTTAGCATGGATAAGGTTATTGGCAAAATGGTGGTCCCCACGTGCCATTTTCGGACATATTCCTATTTTATAAACAACAAGATTTAAGTCGGCGCATGCAACGCCATTCTGCATAAAAATGCGTGATTTCTGAAATTAAAAAATTGAAGTGCTCGCACATGACGTCATTATGCATAAAATACGTGTGATTCGATAATTTTCCTTTTAATATAATATTCTCTTCATTTGCAGGAAAAAATATATACGATGATACAGTTTTATTTTCGCGAGTTCTTTCTCCTTATACTTATAATAGGTAATATTTAAGATAATGAATCGATTCCAGGCATGCTTAAGATGCTTTTGAGCTTTTTTCCCCCCTCAATTATTCACATTTATGAAAATAGTCCTATCTAAAAAAAATAGGTTTAGTAGATGTAGTCAGGGAAGGTTTTCATCAATACTCTTGCCTAAAGTATTTTTGCCAGTAAAGTATATAATTTAGGGCAAAAGCAATTAATAGTTATAAACTATGTTCACTATGACACATTTAACCTAAATCTTTTTCTGCGATACCAAAAATCTCAAATTTGTATCTATATGACACATTTGCCATCTACCAAAAAATAGTAAAAAATACTTCTACATGAACGTAAGAAAGCAAACTGTGTTGCATAACGCACACGTGAGTTATATGAAATAAAAATGATGTTATTTTGACTGAAAAATCATCTAAATAAATTTTGATGGAGGGAGGATAAACGTGTCACATAAGTATAAGTTTGAGATTTTAATGTCACAAGAAAAAATTTAGGGTAAATGTGTTACAGTTGGAGTAATTTGAGATTTTTCGTGATGTTTTTCCTTATAATTTAAATAGAAAATTGTTAATATTGAATAAATTCCAAACAATATTGAATAAGATTATATAAATAAAAAAGGGAAAGAAAAAGTAAAATCATGGCAAGAAATTTGCTGGGCACAGGCGCGAGCGCCATTCTGTACCTGCCGGGGGTTTTCTTCTATTTAAATCGGACAAGATATCCGACGCCGCCCCTCCCGCTCACCCTCACGCTCCCTCGCCGCTCTCACACCGCGTCGTCGGACTCAACGGCCAGGATGAGCGCCGGCGGCAACTGCTCGGGTCCGATCGCTCCTCCGGCGGCGAGGAAGGTGGAGCACCGGATGGAGATGTTCGGCGACGTGAGGATCGACAACTACTACTGGCTCCGCGACGACTCCCGCTCCAATCCCGATATCCTTTCCCACCTCCGCCAGGAGAACGCCTACACCGATTCAGTGATGGCCGGTGAGTTGGCTTTTTGCTTCGTTGATTGTCCTTGTAGATGTTACGCTAAGACTGCAGTCCCGTTCGGGTAAAAGGTTCGAGTTAGTAGGTTGAGGAAGTCGGACTGAAAATGGGTTATGGTGTTGTGAGGTCTGGAATTTGTCACTCGCTTGTAGTGGAGATTGATGAGTTACGATTCAGTGTGTGTAGTGGAAACTTGATTTGACGTACTTAATGGTTTGTAAGGTGAGCGTTTTTTGGCCTGATGTTCATTTCTGTCTCCTCTGGTATTGAAAATGTTTCTTAGGTCTGGAAATATGTAGGTTTGAGATGTGAATTTAGTGTAAATTATGCTCGGAGGGATGATCTTGGGATGATTCAAACGGAGAGAAGAAGCCACTTTGGATGAGATATATGGAAATCTGGCTTGAGACTTGCGAATACGGTTATAGGCATGTGCGATTTCAAGAAGTACCAACATGTGGAAGTTAGAGACTTAGTGCTCAACCAAGTTCCTGAGCAGAATTGTTCGGTTAAGTGGCAAATTCCCTTCTTTCTGTCTCAAGCCTATTCCCTTTCTTCTTTCTTTTCTCTTCTCTTGGTCAACGAGAGTGCTTTTTTGCTTTCCTCTTTCAATTGACTGCTCTGGTTCAGAAACTGTCTCCACATTGATGAATAGTCTGGAAGCTAGAGCCTGGAGTCTTTGAAGATTTACATGGCTAGTAAGAACGATAGGCTTCTGATATCCCAGTCATCCTATTTCTTTCGTCGAGCATGGTCTGCAGTCCTAACTTTTGTACCGAGTGCTAATATACTATACTCCAATCAAGAGTGACAATGTAATCAGAAAGGAAATATGTGATGAGCTTTATATCTCTGATAAATGACACAGGGACCAAGCAATTTGAAGACGATCTTTTTTCTGAGATAAGAGGACGTATAAAGGAAGATGACATATCTGCACCCATACGCAGAGGGCCTTACTACTATTACGAAAGGAATCTAGAGGGAAAGGAGTACGTTCAGCACTGTAGGCGGTTAATACCAGATACGGAGGCCCCTCTTTCTGTTTATGATAAGATGCCAATTGGCCCTGAGGCTCCTCCTGAGCAGGTTATCTTGGATGAGAATATCAAGGCTCAAGATCATTCATTCTATCATCTCACTGCTTTTCAGGCAAGAGCAGCCTTTTCTTTTCTTCTTTTCCACCCACATTTGGTTCCTTCATGAATTATTTTCCTGCCTCGGCTTTTCATTTTTGTAACTTCATTGTGCTAGTTCTTTGATGCTATAGGTTAGTCCAAGTAATAAGTTGGTGGCATATGCAGAAGACACTAAGGGCGATGAGATATATACTGTTTATGTAATCGATGCTGAGACAGGAGCTCCAATAGGAAAACCTTTAGCGGATGTGACATCTTACCTGGAATGGGCTGGTGATGATGCATTAGTTTACATCACAATGGATGAGATCCTTCGCCCAGACAAGGTATTTTTTTTTGTAGTATAGGATCTGTTGCCATGGAAATTTCTCTTTGTTGCTTCTTTTCCAGAAAATTCGTTACTGATATCAAGGCATACATCTCAGTGTTTTTATCAGCTTGTGGATCTTGGGTTCTGCTTAACAAATTTTCATTTATCTACTCTGATTTGACCAGCTGCATTTTGCTAAATTTACAGGATCCAGAAGACTTAACTCCATATTAGGATTTTCCAGATCCATAGGGAACCTTTAGCTTTTCTAATAGATCAAGTTTTGCTCAAACTCTAAAAAGAATAAATGAAATATCAGTAATGTGCTATTGAACTGGGAACAGCACATCAGTAATATGCCAAACATCCCTTGGCAGGAAGACCTAAAGTCATACAATATGGATAACAGTCATGAAGTGTTCTTGGATGCTTGGACACTTGTGATGTATAGTCATTCTCAGAATTTGACCTATTAATTTTTTCAGTATTAGCAATGGCATGACATCTTGTAATAACAGTTTGTTTCACTGTTAGGTTTGGTTGCATAGGTTGGAGACCAAACAATCAGATGACATTTGCCTTTATCATGAGAAGGATGATATGTTTTCTCTTGATCTTGAAGTTTCTGAGAGCAGGAAGTTTTTATTTGTTGCATCTGAGAGCAAAAACACAACATTTGCTTTCTATCTTGATGTTTCAAAGCCAGAAGATGGTCTTCAAGTTCTGACTCCTCGCATAAGCGGAGAGGAAACGCGCGTCAGCCATCGGGGAAATCATTTTTTCATTCGGAAGAGAAGTGACTTGTTTTACAATTCGGAAATTTTGGCTTGCCCAATGGATGATGTGTCGAACACCACCGTTCTGATCCCTTACAGGGAAAGGTAGTGTCTTTATAATTGACCCTTGTATTGGTTTACCTTGCCTGTAACTTTATTTCACTATCACTTTTTATTTGAGCTTGTTGTGGTTGATTGAAATGCAATGCGTCTTTGTCCACACTGGGTTTTTATACCATAACATCGAAAAGTAGATCCAACCAAGTTGGTTTTGGGTAAAGGATATGGATTAGCTGCATGACATAGAAATTGGCTTTTCTAATGACTGGATCACCTAGGGAGATTTATAATGGATAGAAAAAAGCAAACCAGTGTTAAGACACTTTAAAATTTGGATAATGAGCTAGTCGATAAAGTTTTTCTTTTTTCATGTAATTTAAATTATAAGAAAAACAATATAAAATCCTTGGTCTCATTAGTTGTTTTTTAAATTAGAATGATAATGCACCCATAAGTAGTTTCAAGTTTCGATATAGTTGACTAGCTCTACAACTAAGTTCTTCATTTCCAAATTTTATCATGCCCCAAGTTACTAGTTACTAATCTGTTCTTTGTCATTGAAAAGAGAGAGAGTCATGATAATAGAAGAAGGAAGATGGGATCATGCTACCATAAAACAAAGGAAGATGGGATTTTGATGGCTAAGAATTAGGACTATTATATTTCATATCATCCATTATTTGGGAAAAAGATGTTTTACCTGTCTTTGTTTATTATCTTAAGTGAAAAGCCATTCCTAATGCTAGTGTAGCTGAATGACTGGGGAACCAACGCATTTCCATATTATGCATGTCACTATGAAGCTCTAGAGAATAAGGAGATGGACTGATGTCTTTGGGGGACCATGGCTCCTGTCGCCCTCCTCCTCAAATACTTCCTTGCTTTATATATTATTGCTCATGGTAAAATATAACATTGAATAAGTGGTAACTCAGATGTGTTTGATCATAAAATGGTTCAGTTTCTCCTGTCCAACTCACATAGTGCTAAAGAGAGAAGTGAGAATGGAGTAAGTGTGGGGCTATTTATTTACTATTACTGTTTGCTTTTTGTAAAAAACATGTCTTTCTATAGACATCAGTAGAAACTTTGAGCATCGACTGATTAATTTATTGGTACGTTGCTTTAACATCCTCTTGATTTTCTCTCTCGCCCTTCACGTGTGGATTACATATATGCACATAGGCATGCACACATGTATAGACACATGCGAAAGCATGGATTGTGCCATGCATGGACACTCACGCAGGTTTTCTTTTGTGTGTGCATAGATATTTGTTGAGTTGGTGAATGAATATGTGCCTCTATCGATAGCTTACTTATCCTCTGACCTTCCAGTGTAAAAATCAAGGACATGCAGCTTTTTGCTGATCATCTGGTTCTCTTTGAACGTGAAAATGGTTCGCTAAAAGTTACTGTGTATCGCCTTCCAGCTCTTGGGGAACCACTCACACAGCTTCAAGGCGGTCGTTCTATTGATTTTGTTGATCAAGTTTTTTCAGTGGATCGATCAGAGTCACAGTTTTCTTCAAATATATTAAGGTTCACTTATAGCTCCATGAAAACACCTCCTTCTGTTTATGATCATGATATGGACACTGGCGTATCTGTTGTGAAGAAAATTGAAACAGTAAGTACTGCGGGTTAGCCATTTGCAAATACTGGCCCTTTTGGCTCTCTCTCTCTCTCTGTGATTTCGTTTTTGTAAGCTGGAGTTCATAACGAGCATGATAAACTTCATTCTGTATCTTGAGTCTTTGTATGTTATATTTTTGTATTTATTCATTTGGAAGGTCTTCGCTGCTTTTAATTCTGCCTTTGCAAGATATTTCTGGCCACTTGCTTGTATGAATCTTTAGACTAACATCCAAGTATGGACAAGTTTTTTGACTCATTTAGAAAATTGTTCTTTATATCTCCTGTTTGTCTTTGATTGGAAGTGTACTGTCCTGTTGTCGCCAATGTATAGTTAACAACCATGTTGGCTCTTGGAGCATTTAGTCATCAAGTGGATTGGCCTTGACCTATCTCTAGCTTGTCAGTCACTCACGGACAGATCCATGCCTTGTAGTATCTTGAGGAGAAATTTAGTTGAAAAGCTTTCATGCTTCATAAATAATATATGACCACTACCTTTTAAAGATGCTGGGAAATGGCTATGTAATGTGACTATTCAGAGCTATTTTAACCTGTATGGGTTCAGCTTCAGCCTAAATCTGTCTCATGAATACTAAATGACATTGCATTTCACAAGACATTTATCTAAGACATTTGTTTTTTCATCCCGAAATCTCACCTTTACCATTATTTTGTTCCTTTCGAACTGGAGTTTTTCATTATGTGTATTTTCTTAATGTTGTTTTAGGGAGTGGTGGCGTTGCAACTGTATATAGGTCTATTTTTCATGGCTTATGACATATGAAGAATTTTTCCACTGTTCTACTCAGGTATTAGGAGGTTTTGATGAGTCAAACTATGTTAGCGAAAGGAAATGGGCCACAGCTCCTGATGGAACTCGGATTCCTATGTCAATTGTCTACCGGAAGAATATGGTGAAACTCGATGCATCTGATCCCTTGTTGCTTTATGGATATGGTTCATATGAGGTAAGATGAAACATATGTATCGTGGTTGTTTGCCTTTGGATGTTTACAACACGATGACTGGGAGAAACCATATTGGCTCTTTCTATAAGTTTGGATGTTACAATGAAGAGACTTGTTGGCTTCAGATTTGATACAGAAAACTTGAAGCATCGGTCTGTTTATTGTTTGTATACAATGACACAATGTTGGGTTGTTTCAATTGACAATTGGTGCTTTAGTCTCTTAAGTCTTAACAAAGTGTGATTGTTCGTTTATTCCAGACATTCTAAAAGTTGTCAGTGTACGTTTTGGTGTCTATTGCTGCGTCCAATCCCTTTCATTTGCAATTTGTTATATGCTGGATCTGTTTCAACCTAGTTTGCCAATTTGGTACATGCGATTTTCAAAGCTTGGATTACATATGAGTGGTTAGTCCAGCCTCGGTCAAATTTCAGTGGTGGAGGATCGGAGGGGTTATACATGTTCTTGCCAAGTGCAGTTTACTGCGTAACTTAAAGTTTTAAATGTAACAATGTGATATTTTTATTTTTATTTTTACTATCGTAATTTTTATTTATCAAACTTTATTTTATTTAAAAAGCTTGTATCAACATCTCCTTGGCATTTGCAGATGTGCATGAGGTTGCAGAAGTTTCTTGTTCTGTTGCTTTATGTTTTTTCTTTTACTTCCCTGGAAAAGTTTGTACATGCAAATTACAGTGCAGTCTGTAATTTATGCTGTCCGATCTCCCTATGTTCCCTAAATTTATTCAAACTCGCTCACCATTCTCATTGTTTTGTGGTCTGATTAGATTTGTGTTGATCCGAGTTTCAAGGGATCAAGGCTCTCATTGTTGGATCGGGGATTCATTTATGTGATTGCCCACATTCGAGGGGGTGGAGAAATGGGGAGGCCATGGTATGAGAATGGAAAATTGTTGAAGAAGAAAAATACATTTACAGATTTTATTGCTTGTGCTGAGTATTTGATAGAAAAAGGGTACTGTACAAAGGAAAAGCTGTGCATTAACGGGAGAAGCGCTGGGGGGCTCTTAATGGGTGCTGTTCTGAACATGAGACCAGATTTGTTCAGGGCAGCAGTTGCTGGAGTACCTTTTGTGGATGTTCTGACTACCATGCTTGATCCTACTATACCTCTTACAACATCAGAGTGGGAGGTAAGTCTTACCTCCTTAAATTAAATGATATATGTTGAAGTATTTAGAACAGTTCAGTTTTGAGTGATATTGCACCCTGTTGACACCCTACAGTGATATTTACATTATCATACAATTGAGACTTAAATAGTGGTACAAAAGCAAGGGTCATTTTCTCCATATGGAATTATAATATCCGTTATTGATTGTTTAAACTGATAAACTGGCAGGAGAGTGTCATATGGCCTAAAAGTCGAGGAGTTACAGATGACATATCTGGTTTTGTAGCATAAGTTTGATTTCACCTTATATATGGCTTTCTAATGATTGATGAAATTTAATGATTTCAATGTGTCTGAATTCATATACTTAGCGGAAGAAAAATGAATCAATTTATAGGATTTCGCAATGACAAATTTTTTTGGAAAGGCTTGAATATGTAAAGGTGACAGCGAGGCATTCATCCTAGGATGTATTTGTTGAAAGGATTTTTTGCAAGTTCTCTTGCAATATCACCAATAAACCTTTCGTCCTATCGACCATCACACTCACTCATGGTGAGCCTTATCTCAGAGTCTGAAACATCTGGAATGTTTCTAACTGTAAGTGATTTGGCGACTCTAGTGGGTTTCAGGGCTCTACTTGTAGCTAATTTGGAGGTGGTTGTGTCATCTTATAGTTCAGTCAAGCTCTTGTTATTTGTTAATGTACTTATTGCTGCAGGAATGGGGTGACCCTCGGACAGAAGAGTACTACTACTACATGAAGTCATATTCTCCAGTAGACAATGTAAGTATCATCTGCAAAAATTTGGTTACTCATTTGCTTATATCAATCTTCGGTGTCATCTTATTTCTTTGATGTGCAGTGGACATCATTTTGAAACATTAATAAGCTGACACTAATTTGATTTCCTTTACTGAGCTTGTCTTATACAGGTGAGGCCTCAAAACTATCCACATATTCTCGTTACTGCTGGGTTAAATGGTAAGTGTAATGCCCCTGTAACATGTTGCTGTGTTTCTTCATTGAATCTTCACATGTTAGTATGATCTATCAGACTTGTTACTCCAGTGAAGTGCATTTATGGGACACTGCAACAGGCTAGAAATACTTAAATTGATAATATAGTATTTGGATGGCCATCGATGATGAGTGCATGGCTTGTTATATATTTTCATGTTCAAGGGGAAGTGCTGCTCTTTTCCTTATCATCGGCTGATTAGAAAATAAACTTACACGCTTTAAAATTTTTAGCGATTACAAGAGACATGGCAAGAGAACACAAATGCTACATCTTTTCTCGCTTTGCTTAATGCTACATTGCATAGATGGCTCTATTTTTAGAGTATAGAGAGAAGCTACTTGAGACTCAAATCTCAAACTGGAGACATAAAGCTCTTATCTACCTAATTGAAAATACTGGACTCTTGCTTTCTAACCACAAAATTGACATAAGTACTCTTTAGCACATACTATATATTCTCATGCCTCTGAATAGAGATTTGGTTCTGAAGATACTCTTACGTGTATCCCACTGGCAGCCTTTTACGTAGCACGTAAGCAAACAATCTGTTTTAATGTTTCTGCAGGTATTTGCTAGTATTGGTATCACTGCTTTCTTTTAGTAAGACTTAATATTTTTCCCGCATTATACAACAGATGCGCGAGTTTTATACTCAGAACCTGCGAAGTTTGTTGCCAAATTGAGGGATCTGAAGAAGGATGATAATATGCTATTATTCAAGTGTGAAATGGGCGCCGGACATTTCTCAAAGTCAGGGAGGTAAGTTGGTGAAATTGTTAATTTCCCCCCTAATTTTGAGGTACATGATTTCAGAATCTGTGTAATAACCCATTATGATACATATTTCGACTTTAGTCTCACTTTCTGAAAACATGAACAAGGTAATAAACACATGACAGGTCGCACGGTGTAGTTTCTCTGGATATCGACAGTGTCTTTTCTAAAACTTCAGCGAATAAGTAGATAATTTGGTAGTATGTTTGCTTTACATATGTATTCTGTCGCGCAGATTCGAGAAGCTTCAAGAAGATGCTTTCACATACGCGTTTCTGCTGAAGGCTCTGAATATGATTCCTAATCATGGGTCTGCAAAGATCTGATGAGGTCATCGCATGCTCTACCTGGAAACATCGTTCTCCAACAATATTGGACAGAAAGAAGGCTTTTGGTCGAAGGCGCGTTGACTCTGAAGGCTAGTCAACAATCTCCATGTCCAGATTTTGTCTAGAAACTAGATATTTACAAATTCATCATAATCTGGTCTTATACTGGAGGGGGTAATTAAGGTATCTACTTCTACCAGTTCGAATCGTTTCGATGTGTTCAATTAGCTCTGCTACTTGAATCTCTTGCTAACACAAGAAATTGGATTTTGATGACATTCTTCTTTTTGTTATTAACTTCAGTTCATTCCTGAAATAGTTAAATGATCTGTTGCTCATAAATCCCTCAAATGCCATTTTGTCCATGTTAATCAAGTTAACGAAATCCCCTTCTTCTTCTTCTTCTTCTTCTTCTTTTTTAGGAGAGAGAGATAGAGAGAGAGAGGATGATAATTAACTTATGTTGTCCCTCAGCGAGGGATTAGCACACAGTTGAAATCGAACTGATAAGCAGGAGGACGCTCCTATACTAAATAAGATTGCCTCCGTCTTTCGGCAATGATAAAACTACACGACCTCAATTTTGATTGATGATTGACCAGCATTCTCCTTGGCCGAACACCATCCACCCTTTGTCATAATTATCCAATTCCTCTAATAACATATGATATGACATAGTTTCTCATAATCACGATCTTAGCCTACAAGTTTTAGTATTCCGCATCAAGAATGATGGATTTCAAATCAGGTTTGCAAATCTCCTTTTAATCCATTACTGTATTCTAGATATTGGCTATTGAGAGCTATGGGGTGCTGCTTTCACAGCCTAAGTGCACACTCCTTATGTTGCTTTTGACCTTGCCTACGTTCCATGAATTGATAATCCTCTTGCCTGGTCATGCAATCCTCGAGCTGCACCCTGAGCTCCCATATCATCAGGGTAGCTAGACATTATTCCAAGAAGTTGGGCGGACGTTAAGCAGTTAAAGCGATCGACAATCAGGATGACTCCGTTGCAGGCCGCATGGCCATAGCAAACCCTGGCCCGAGTCGGTAGACTGGCTACAATAGTGGTAGCCGTGATTTGGCATCGCCAGCATCAAGTCGTTAGGGACAGTGTCTCGTTCCAAAATATACGTCCCTCCTAGTTGAAACTTTACTCCGATGCACATCTTGTACACCAAGACCGTATCGGCATCTCCTCCGACATTAGAAACGCCACAAGTACTCAAATACCAAACTAGCATAACTAAGAATCAGGAAAATTACCAAAAAAAGTCTTCAACCTATTGCAATCGTGCCAATTCAGTCCTAAGTCTTTTGTATTTGTGCCAATTTAATCAATTTGGCTAACTGACGCTGACATGGACAAAATTTTCCCTTTTTTGCTTTTCTTTCTGTTTCTTTTTTTTATTATTATTTCTTTTATTTTCTTCGTGGCCATCGCGGTGTGGGCAAGGTTACCTCACTCACGGTTGGCGAGGCCATGGCCGCCTTCAACCACGGCCGGCGAGGCCTTGGCGACCCAGATGAATCCATTTTTGCTAATATGAAAATTCAAATTTCAAAAACAACTTGAAATAATAATTATCTCAAATCATACAAAGCACCAAACATTTGATATATGCTCAACTTAAAATTATAACCTTGCATAGCGCTAAGCAAAAATATAAATTAGCAAGATTCATAATTGGTCCAAAAGATGAAAAAAAATTTTATTTGGCAAGTTCAAATCACCGACACATGAAATAGGGTCGTTAAGCACACAACAAACAGTGGCCGTTGGATTGCCGGAACAAAAAAATGGAAAAACCAATTGGGTCCCGTCCTCAAATTATTATAGTGAAATGGCTTTGATTTTTCCGAAATCGATCTTGCTTTCGCCTGCTAATTATCCAGATATTAATGCTGCTGCTGCTCATGTATGCAAACGAGCAATTTCTCCTCTCTCCTCATGGAATTCCACAAAATATATCCAAGGAAAACAAAAATATCATCAACTCGAATTATTTCTCAACACAAAACACTTTTGTACTCGCTTTGGATGAATTGACAAAAACCGAAAATTGCCAAATTACAAAAACAACCCACCACTTAGGTGATAAAAATTCCTTCCACTTTTCGAATGGGGATACATATACCCACTGTCAAATGTTCTGTCCATGTATTCTAATGCGAGATGTGACGTGGCTAAAAAAAAGATGATACGGACACATCGGCAAAGATCAGACGACGTAGTTTCAACCAATAGGACACCTCAGCAAGTTTGAAGGTAATCATTGTGATTAGCCATGCTGCAACAGAATCTATCAATTCCATTAGACTAACAAATGTCGCTTCGTTCACTGAATTCAAACCAAATTTGTCTCCAGCATGCACTCAGGGCAGAGTGCTCTCTGTATATGGAAACATATCATCTCCAAACTGTTTCGTAGTTGAATGGAGAACTGACTCAAGAGATCAGTAAGCAATGGCAGCATATCATTCTCGAAAATGAAGATGAAAATCGACAGTAACGCGACTCTTAACGCCCTCCAACAAAAGAAAAACTCGTCAAGTCGATGCCGATTTTGTGCGATGCACTTGACGATGAGCAATGAACCTGGGGATGAGCTTGTCATGGGGTGGCCAACAATCTTTGATTACTGGAGCATCTGCGAACTCCTTCATCCATGCAAATAGAAGCGGAAACGTCTCGCCATCCACCAGTTTGAGGTTGGATATCTCTTCGAAGACCCTAATTAGATTGGCCAACCATCCAAGCGCCATGTCCAGATATCCAATGTTGTCTCCGCTGAAGAATTTCTTCCCATTAAGCTCTCCTTCCAGCTTCTTCAGGTTCTCATTTGCCACTGCAAGAGCTGCTTCTTGCTCTTTGCCTTCACTTGCAAAGGCTTTCCATACTGATGGCAGAACCTGCCCCACAAACCAACATGAAATCACAACTTAGGTCAGTCTAATTTTGAATATACATTATCTTGGTGAGTATTTTCGAAGCTCATATAGTGAATACTATTTCTAACCTTGTCTCTGACTTCTCTAAATCCACATAAGAGAAACAAATGCCGAATGCCTCATGTCAATTACCTTGTCGTCGCCGAATTTGGCCCAGAATCTCGCCATGGCCCTTGCATAAGGATCCTGAGGGAGGAACGGGTCTTGCTTCCATGTCTCATCTACGTACTCAAGAATTAGTCTTCCATCATGGAGAAGCCCCGGTACCTTCTTATAAATCGGGTTATACTGAAGAAGAAGGTCGCTTTAGTCGGAGAGATCTTCCAGGACAGATTCGTACTGAATGCCCTTGAGCTGCAGCGCCCAATCGACCATCAAAGCAAATAAGCTCGACGATGTCTTGAACAGTTTCACCCTCCTCTGCCATAACTCGTTTGCTTCGATCATATGATTCACTCAACCTCTTGAAGGGACCCTTTAACAGCAAAAGCATTCTTGTACTTTAGTCATCTTCGACAGATGCTTACTCTTCGTCTTCCCTGGTCGTGCGAGGATTCTCCCTTTGTCCTGTGTCTGTTAGCCTTGTTGTTGTTTTTCTTTATGACTATCTTTCTGGATGCGTATTAAATTAATGTGACCTTGAGTTTACGTTGCAGAGAGACCATAACATGCAAGCTTGCAGACCCATTCTTACACGCATTTACTTGGATAGATTGACAGAGCCCAAAAAGGCCAAATTCCGAAAAAGAAAACTTGGATCTTTTGGCGATTCCAACAGTGGATGAAATATTTATAGCGTCTCGAAAGAGATGGCCTCACTTAAATCACCGGGCCTAGACGGACTTCATGCCATTTTCTACACGAAATGTTGGGAAGTGGTGAAGGCTCGGGTAATATCCACTTTGTACGACACGTCTCTAACATAGGTTAGTTGTCCCATTTTCTCAATCATACTTCCACAGTAGTGATCCTAAAAACTCATGATGCACGCACCTTTCAACCAATTTCGCCCCATAAGTCTATGTAACATGAGCTATAAACTTATTTCTGAGTTGCCGGCAAATAGACCAAAAGGGTTCCTTAGTCGTATTATCTCACCTCATCAATTGGCTTTTGTTCCGGATAGAAGTATACAAGAGAATTCTGTAATTGCACAGGAAAGCTTACACTCCATGAAGAAGAAAAGAAAGGGAAGGACTTTTTTGGGAGGTAAGGTTCACATTCCAAAAGCTTATGTAATGAGCTCCAACACTCTCACAGGACACGAGCTGAACAATACAAGAGACGACCATCCGACCCGCCCTCGTTGTCTTAATTGAATCCTCACTTATTCAGAAAATTGGTAACTCATGTACCTAATTCTACAATCTCTAAGTTGCACTTGAACCTCGGTGTCTAATTGGCACACGTTATACAAATAGTTTGGATAAATTGTCAAAAAAGTATTAAACCTATTGCACTTTTGTCAATTTAGTCCTAAACCTTTTGTATTTATGCTAGTTTAGTCCTTTTGGCCAGCCAGTGCTGACATGGACAATTTTAAATAATATTTTTTTTCATTTTTCATTTTCTTCTAGTAATTTTTTCATTTTCTTTTTTCTGTTTTCCTTCTTTTCTTTTTTTTTCTTTTCTTTTTCGTGTACCAAATCTTGAAGAACGCTCTCCTGCACCGTGTCGAAGGCCTCTCCCACATCGTGCCTTAATTCCGCTACATGTGTCGGACACCACCGAACGATCTGAATCGCCTTTCACATCGGTGCGAATACAAAACAACCAAACGGCAAGACATATGATCCTCCGGGAAACGGCCATGGATCGATGTCTCTCTTGCTCTTCGACGTCTTTATTATGATGTGCCAGGCTAATAAGCTAGAGCTATATGAACATGTTGTTCATGCTGACTGTCGTTGCTTCCCGTGAATATTTGCTTCTAAGTTATCAGTTTCTGAGTTGCGTCTGTCCGAGAAAAGGTATTAAATTCTGGATGAGCAAATGAAGGTCTCACATGACCACATTCTTAGATTGAAAACCCTCAATCACCCCTCAATCCGTGGTCGTCAAGTTCAACGACGGTAGTAGGTGAGTTTTTCAAGGGCCGACGGCATGCTCTTCAAAGATCGCGACGTTGAGTGGCGGCGACGGCGCTAGCCGAGGCACTGCACCAAGGTAGTGCACGCAAGCCTCCCCCAAACAATCACTGTGTAGATAGGTTTCTTCAAGGTTTACACGCCCGCCCCAATCGGAGAAAAGATCTGAAGAGATGGTCAACAAAACGCACGTCGGATTGAAGTGGATGCTTATCTGAATTCGCATGCCGAAAACGCAAGTGATGGTCAAGCCATGATTGGAGACAAGTCTTAGGGGACAAGCCGTGTCGGATTCGCGCATGTCGAGCTCGGGATTCGTCCGCAATCCCACCTCCGTCCATTGCCACTCTTTCCCCAATAACTCTCCCACTACATTTGCTTTTCCCCCCACTCTTGTCTGCACTCCATCCGTGCCAGCCACACACAGAGCTTTCCATGGATAGTGCGTGTCGGCTCATCCATACGACTGCCATCCACGTGCTTCGCGCAAAATGTCTTTGCGATCAATTTTCGCCGGAAACCGCTTATGCGGCAGTGTAGTGGTCTTTGGTCGTCCTACTTGGCGAATCGCTACATCAGTGATTTTTGGCAAAAATTAGCTGTAAAAATTGCATTAAAATATCGGACAAAGGTTTATGACTAAATCGGTAAGATTGTATAAATTTAAAACTAAGTTGGCATTTATATAATAAGTTTAGGATTGATTGAATGATTTCTCCGATACAATGATTGGTTTAAAGTACGAAAAACATACACGACTATGAAAGTCGATGGCATTTGGCATGATGCATGATCCTGCCTACCTGTACGTGTCTTGTTCCGCATGCCTACTCGGCATTTGTCGCACCCTTTGGAATCCTCCCCCCAAAAAAATATCCTAGACACCACCAAAGTGCAATTGCAACTAGCACGTTTTAAAGTAGGGAAGCAATTATGTCATCCCTTTTGAGATGTTGGCACGTCATGCACATGTGCATTTTGGACGGTCCTAGGGACAAATAATAGTTAGGTATGCAAAATTAGTTGATAATGTGATCTCGCAATAACTGATACATCACTCTAATTTAGATCGGTAATTTTGCGAGACTAATCTGCTCTTCGCGTATCTTGAGATTAACTGTGGTTGAATGATAATTCTCGTGCTATCAATTGCAGTATAAATTCAATGCAGTATTTTATGTAATTGGATTGTCAACTATATGTCGTCACAAATAAATCTCCTCCATCAACATTCATACCAATAGTAACCATATGACCTTTGATCAAATTACCAGTAAACTGAAAGTAGTTACAAAAATAAAGTAAAATATATACAGGAGTTACTTGCTATCTTAACCCTTCGAATATTATTTTACAGCCTTATCTTTTTTGATAAGGATCCCATTATAGCTTTTTTTAGCTAAGTCCAAAAGCAACCATTACAGGAAAATTACAAAAAAATTTTTAAACCAATTCAGTTATAAACATTTTAATTTAACAAACTTAGTCCCAAACATTTTGATAATTTGCCAATATAGTCCATTTAGACAATTTTGATCGAAAATTGTGGCGTGGATGCTGGCTGTCATATGTGGCACTGCTGGCACCGCTGGCATCGACGTAGACAATTTTTGCAATTTAAAAAAATTGATTTTTTTTTAATTTTAACTTATCTGTTTATTTCATTTCTTTCTTTTCTTGTCTTTTCCTTTATTGCAGTCGGCGAGGGTCACTGGGCTCTTGCCGACCAATGGGTGAAGGCCGATCTCGCCTGTAGCTGGTCTCCAACCATCGCTTGAGACTAGCCACTGGAGAGAAGGAAAGATAAACAACAGAAAAAGAAAAAAAAAATTGAGAAGAATTTTAAAAGATTATCCACATAGGACAGTCAGCGCTAACTAGACTGTCATGTCAACGTTTTTCAATTAAAATTGATTGGAATGACTATCACCAATAGGTTTGTGACTAAATTTGGCACATTTAAAAGATTTTCCAATAAATTTAAAACTTTTTTCGATAATTTTTCCCATCATTCATATCTAGATCACAACAAACTCCAGGTCACGAGAGAACCTTTCCTCCAACAGACTCTCTCTCCTTCCACAGCCAAATTAATCTCAAACTCTCTCTCTCTAACAAAGCCGACTATGCCCTCTACACCGCCACCACAGTCTCTCTCTCCTCCCACCACCACCGACCTCCAAGCCCTCCTCGACGCCGCGCGGCCCTTCCTGCGCGGGGAGCTCGAGGTGGTCGACCCGCGCCTCCCTTCCCTTGTGACCACGCTCCGCTCGGTCGGCGCCGGGGAGTGCTGGCACAAGCACGGCAGCTTCCTCGATCACCTCGTCGACATCTACCGCATCCTCCGTCTCTGGCGGGCCCCCGATGCCGTCTGCCTCTGCGGCCTCTTCCACTCCGCCTACTCCAACTCCTACGTGAACCTGGCCATCTTCGACCCCAACACCGGCCGTGACGTCGTCCGCAGCCACGTCGGAGATGCCGCGGAGCGCCTCATTCACCTCTTCTGCATCGTCCCGAGGCAGCCCATTATCCACGACGACCTGCTCTTCCGCTACGACGACTCGGAGCTCGTCGAGCACCTCAAGCTCTCGGAGATGTCCCTCCGGAATGCCAAGGAGAAGGGGGTATTCAAAGGCGACGAGGTGTGGCGGAAGAAGGTCCAGTCGCTGTTGCCCGCCGAGGGGATAAGGGTGAAGCACATAAAGACCGGAGAGGACGTGCTCGTTTCGAGGAGGGTGATAGCGGTTTTCTTGATGATGACCATGGCCGATTTCAGCGACCAGCTCTTTGGATTTCAGGTAAACGATGTCGTGTCATAGTACTCGGATCTGTTATTCATTACTGTTGCTGTCAATTGAGTCTGGTATGTTGGAAATATGACTACCTTAAACAGAGCAGTCAATCGGTTGTAGTCGAGTTTCCCTCTGTGAATTCTCAGCTCGTTCGAGTCTTGTTGTGGTGAGAAATTCACACCATTTGCTTTTCAGGACATGCTGTTCGAGAACAGGGACGGGCGGTTGGAATTCACCGGGAACAATTTCTGGGCATTGTGGCCCGGGGACGGGAAGCCCGGGCTCTGGATGAACTCGATATCGAGGATGGGCGCGGTCTACATGCTCGCTGTGAGAGAGGAAGAGATCTTCATGTTGGAGAAGCAGAAGAGCAGAAGCAGCGCAGACTCCGAGCTGCCGTCGGAAGAGCGGGACGAGGACTTAGAGCTCGTGGTGCCGCCGGTGTTCGAGTCCTGCACGCGGGTCCTCGGCGCGAGGGACCAGATTGAGGCGAGGGACAAGTACTGGGAAGCGGTGTGCGAGGTGAGCAAGTTCGGAGGGGCCGAGCACTACGACGCGGTGGAACGGAGGCTGAGGGAAAGCATCGAGAAGAACCCGTTTGTCGGGGAGCCGCGGGTGGTGCTGGGGCAGCTGTACCTGGGGGAAGGGAGGTACGAGGAGGCGGAGAGGGAGGCAGAGGCTGGGCTGAGGCTGCTGCTGGAGTGGGGGAGTCCCTGGGACAAGAGGACGTCCTGGGAAGGGTGGGTGGCCTGGGCCAGGGTTCTGCTCATGAAAGCCAGGGAGAGGTCTTGGCCTAACACTTCCTGGGGGATTCTCAATTTGGGGCTCGTGAGGTGATTTACTAAGGTTGTCTCGACACGAAAAATGCCCCCGAGATACGGGGGCTTATGGGCTTGCGTCGTGTGCGTCGTTTGTCGCGGTCGCGAGTCGTGCCGTTTCTTAATGCCTAGATAAATAAACGGTACGCGCAGAATCGTATGTTTCTCGACAATCTCTATGCATAGCTTTAAACTCCCTCAATCTTCAGCTTTGGATACTCACTACTCTGTAGCGCTGCTGCTCGCATATGCAAATTAGTCGAAATAGAATCGACACATTAACGGGGGCATAAGCAAAGTGAGAGACGCATTCTTTTGAGCACTTGATGAGGAAAGAAAGTGAGTAACCGGACCTTGTCACATGAAACAACCGGACCGGGATCCTCCTCGGTTAGAGAGATGACCGCACTGCATCGTGTACATTAAGTTAACCCCCAAATTTGTCTAAATTGTCGTCATATGTATGAATGTCAATTCAAAATCTCAAATATTAATCCTCTTTCGATCTCTCTGTATCGACCCGGATGACGACGACCGATGATCGTTGACTTATGAACCACTTAACCGAGTCTCTTCCAACCGATACGTGAGACTTGAAATATCGCACTTTCTCCTCCTCTCTCCCCCGCTTTGCCTCCACCCTCCGTAGCATATCATTTGCCGTCACACCCACGCCGCAGGTCACTCGTCGATATCGTCTTTTATGAGTAAGTTGAGCCATTTTATTTCAAACTTGAAATGAGGGATAGAGATTCAATACAACTCAAAAGTCAGTGATGGTATATGCACCGTACTCTATTAAAGGTGTGTATACATGCTTAAAGCAGGGGTTGTCACTGCACTATCATCCATCTATACACTAGTCTATGATGAACCGCACTTAATTTTTTTGACTTCCCTTTATACCCTGAGGAATCAGTGCCGAATGAAATGCCCAAAGAAATATTTGTAATAGATGAAAAAACGATCAGTAAATACTTAGCGAACATAACTGCAAAATATTATTGTACTAATAACGAAGAGGGATAACATGCCTAAATAAGTATGCAAGATGAAATATATAGGCGTCGTCGTATATCGAGCAAAAGTGTGTTTGGAGCGAATAATACATGATGAATTTTTCAGTTTTGTATGAATCTTGCGGTTCTCATGAGTCGGGATTCAACTTTTATCGAGCGAGAAGAATTTGAATCTTACAAAATTTGTAAATATCGATATATTGAACCGTATGTGATACTCGAAATTTGATACGCGCTCTTTATTTTTATCGAGATTTGGAGTGATAATAAGAAGAAGTAATAATGTGTAGACTTTGTGTGTCACCCAAACATGGGTGTCGCTAATTTTTCCTAGCGTCGAATGTCATAAGTTAAGTACTTAAGTTAACTTATTAAAGCTACTCTTTTAGTCAATTAAATGAACTCAAAGCTACTGTTTCTTAAGAAAGAAAATTAAGCTCTAAAGCTGAAAAAAGTACGGACGTGTGCAGCCTCAAGCCGGCCCATGGGTTGAACCGATTTTCTCAATTGACCGATCCGGTAAAATGGAACCGGCACGTGCCCATCACAACCTCTCTCTCTCTCTCTCCTCTTCTTCTTCTCCAGATATTCGTATTCGCCGACTCTCAAGGACTGGAGCCGACGACCCCTCGACAATCAACCGCCGCGAGATGTTCGGAATCTCTTATGGCGAGCTCTTCCTCTTGATCGGAGCAGCCGCTGCCCTTATCGGTCGGTCTCTCTGTCTCTCTGTCTCTCTGTCTCTCTCTCACACACACACACACGCACACACACATCCGTATGCACGCGATGCATTTACGTTCGTCCTCTCCGTTTCCGTCGGTGATGTGTTGAGTCGAGTTTCCAATGGTGAACTGTTGACAGGACCCAAGGACCTTCCGATCATAGCTCGAACCGCGGGCCGGTTGGCGGGTCGAGCCATCGGGTACGTTCAATTGGCCCGTGGGCAGCTCGATTCCGTCATGCAGCAGACTCAAGCCCGTCAGGTTCTTCCTTTTCCTCGTTCATACGATTGTCTCCCCACGCGTTGCAGTGAGATTTCGTATCACAATCAAGGGATTCGCTAGATAGCCGTTTGATTTTGCTCATCCGCGATATGGTCATAGGGAGGTTTTATAGGGCAGAGATTGTCAATCCATGTGGTGATGAAGATTTGGAATAGAGTGGCAATGTACATTGTGCGAAAGACTAGGAGTTACAATCTGTTGATGTGAGCAGTGCATGGTTGAGTTATCGAATTTGAACTGAGGCGTCCGGTTTAGCTCTGAGCGCATAAACTGGAACTTGTGAAAGAGGGCTACATTGCTGGGAAAACACCATTGTGAAAGTTGTCAGGTTGTCATTAGTCGAATAGTTGGGCTGTTACTTAAGGCTAGGATGGTGTTCGCTTGCTTACAACTTTACCTGGACAAGCAGGTTCACAAGGAGCTACAGGACACGATAGCCCAGTTGGAAGCCATACGCCATGAAATCAGAAGCATATCTTTCATGAATCCTGGCCCATTGACTCGAAGGTTGGTGGATGATCCAAACAACACCTCTGTTGGCAGAGGTAATTGTTGATGATTGTCTGCTGAGAGCTGGTTGTCGTAACTATATCGCATCTCTGATTCTCATGTTTTCTCTCTTCTGGTATATAGGTGACAAATTGCCTGAAGCACCTACTGAAGGAGATGCGCAGATGACTAACTTCACGAAGGTTTTGTCTGGCAATATTATTGGTTTTATCATTCAAGATTGTGGGGTTGAATTGACTCTGACATATTAATTCTTTGGTAGGATTGCGGTACCGCTGGATCTGACCTAACTAATATGCATAGCCAGGCAATAACATATGCAAAGTTGGCTGAATCACCGGCAATCAGGCGTGGTTCACCACAAAGCAGTACTGAGGCAGACAGACTTGATGATGAATCTGGTATTCCTACTGTTTTGCCCGTGTCAGCTGAAACCACTGGTTTATTGCCAAATCGGAAAGGTGACACATCTCTCAGGTTCTATCATTGTGTGATTGTCTATGGCCTTTGTCAAGGGTTTGGTCATTGAGTTTTTGACTGGCCTCCTGGATAAAGCGAAGACTTTTTCCAATCAAGAAAGAAGCATTGGAGTTGTTCTTGTCGTATGCTGTTTAAATTGTGTCCACCTCTAATGTTTGGCAGACGATGTAAAAGGATCTGACATTGTGTTAGAGGCTATGTTGGAGGCAGAGGTGGCTCACAATGCCAAAGAATTTTTCTCTCAACCCCAGAATCAAATAAAAAATGAGTGAGAAGGTATTTATTCAGGTCTGCTGTTGCTTTTAGTTTCTCGAGGAGGAAGAGTTATAGTGATTCTCTGATTGTTGGGTGGATTTTGTTCAATTCATGCTGCTTATATGCTCGCTTTAGTCTTAGCATCCTCCGTGCACTCTTATCTCCACAAATCACATAATACTCGGGTGATGGTTAGTATGGCTGTGCACTTGCATATGATATATACGGCTTAATGTAAATTGGTTGGTGATGAGAAAGGACTTTGTTATATCGAATCTTCAAAACCTTTAGTGGAGGATAAGTGTAAGCATTTTGACCTCGAACATTTCCATGTATGGTGATACCTGCAGTTAGTTTGTAGATATAGATGTGAACATGCATGCATAAGATTTTTGTTAGACTTTTTAATTTATTAAAGGGTTTTTTCAGAGTATCCTATTGGAAAAATCTTCTTCAGGAAGATGGTTGCGTTCAAAAAATATATTTGGCATATATTGGTGCTTACCTTCAGTTTTTCTGCGTCCTTGTCCTTTTACTTTGTGCACAGCATGATGCTAGACCTTGCTTTGGCTCGGCATGTCACAGGGTGTCAAAATGTTGGTACTGGGGAAGGAAGGGCATATCATTTTTAACCATCATGAAGAGTTTCTCTTCCTCACCAATGGGCGAACAATTTATATATTTGGGGAGCATTGTCGTCTCCCTCTCTCAGAATTGCGGTTCTCACATGGGTAGGAGTGTGGAACACTTTGAGAGTGCCTGTTACCCCCCTTGGTTACCTACCTGTCCAGGTTGGAGGGTAGGTTGGAGATTCTCGAGGCTGGAGATGCTGCTAGAGCAACGATATTGAGCAAAGAATGGAGAATTCAGTTCCACCATGAAGGAAATGAGTCATTTATTGCATAGGTCAGATCAATTCAGTGATTGTTGCATTCCCCCTTTTGTGTATGTACTACTTTCTTTAGCTTTTACCCGGTTCTTTAACTATGGCAGTTCTCAATTATCTCCTATATATAGTTAATTGTATGAAATTGCAGAAGTTGAATCGATTTATTCCCTTTTGCAGTTGCATGTTAAAGGCAGACGAGTGGGAAGGTGAGGCTCAGTTCCATTTGAAATCTAAGATCGGACTTAAAACAACCAGAGACCACCATGATCTCTTTATGCTACTGGGAAAGTAAAAAGGAATTGAGCGGGCGAGATTTCGCTGCAAAAAAATCTTTGAATTCCCTCTTTTCTGCCCATTTTTCTGAAACTTTTGATTGTAGGATCAAACAGTTCAGAAATTGCGAACTTTTACCCAATACGAAGTTACACGTCGTGAATTTGGTTGAACCGAACTCCACGACATGAAGCATTGAAAATAATCACAGATTGAAGCATGAAGTAGAAGAGTCTAGATCACAAAGGGCCGAAACCCTTTTCTCTCTCTCTCTCTCTGTCCACCTGAGACGTGAAGCACGTCTGTCTCAATGGAGAGGAATCAGAAATGACGACGTTTTTTTTTAGAGGACGCTCGTCTGGTTTTTGCTGACGTGTCCACATCGTCTTTTAGCTTGTACTGCGCGTCTTTTATAAAGGTGAGCGCCCTTAGCAATGTGTGTCACTTAGAACAGGAAATTTAACAGTGGGTCTGTGTATTCCTCTAAGTAGAAAAGTTCACGGGTATTTTGAGCCATTTGAAAAGTGGAGCTGACTTTTATCACGATGGCGAAAGCTTGTGGATTTTTCTTTTGGAAATTCGGCCTCGGTTCTGTCAATCCATTCAAGTGAGTGAGTACAAAATGGGTCTTCAAGTTCCTAAATTATGATCTCTCTGCAACACTTGCACGATAAAACTCAAGGTCACATTAATCCAATATCAGGGCAACCAGAAAGATAAGTCATAAGAAAAACAAAGCTAGTGGAAATGCCATGTCAGGTGCACCTATCAGAATGGCAACAATCGACCGCGGCTTCTCCAATAATAAATACAATTAAGAGCAATGTGTGTTCCGTCCGGCTGCGGGTAGATTCCCATGCAGGCAATCGGGAAAGAAAAATAGAATCTTCGCAAGATCAGGTAAGACGAAGAGTAAGCATCTGTCAAAGATAGAGTCGAGTACAAGAAGGCTTGTTTCGTTATAGGGTCCCTTCAAAGGTTGAAGTGAATCATATGATCAAATCAACGATATGGCAAAGGAGTTGAAACTGTTCGAGACATGGTCGAGCCCATTTTCTTTGAGGGTCGCTTGGTCACTGCAGCTGAAGGGCATCCAATACGAATCTGTCCCGGAAGATCTCTCCGGCAAAAGTGACCTTCTTCGGTATAACCCGATTTATAAGAAGGTACCGTTGCTTCTCCACGACAGAAGGCCCATCTCAGAGTCCCTGATGATTCTCGAGTATGTCGACGAGACATGGGAGCAATACCCCGCTTCTCCCACAGGATCCTTATGCGACGGCCATGGCGCGATTCTGGGCTAAATTAGGCAATGACAAGGTAATTTTATCACCAACCGTATTGCATTTGTTTCTCTTACGCACCATTGCATGAGGGTAAATGTTGATCGGAAGAAAGAGTTGTGTCTATTGACTTTTCATTAGATAATGTGGTTTTAGAGAAGTCAGACACAATGTTACGCATAGCATTCATCATTGGAGATTCGAAAAGTTGGCTCGAAACTACTCACCAGAATAATGTATATTAGGAACTAAACTGATCTACATTGTGATTACATGTCTCTTTAAGATTTTAATGCAAACTGAACACCCAGATGGCGTATCTCTTTTATAATCTGTTTGTTGTTGGGGGGAGGGAATTTTGCAGGTTGTACCATCATTATGGACTGCTTTTATAAGCGAAGGCAAAGAGCAAGAGGCAGCTCTTGCAGAGGCAAGTGAGCACCTGCGGAAGCTGGAAGAAGAGCTTAGAGGGAAGAAATTCTTCGGTGGAGACAACATTGGATATCTGGACATCGCGCTTGGATGGTTGGCCAATCTAGTTAGGGTCTTCGAGGAGATATCCAGCCTCAGAGTGCTTGATGGTGAGAGGTTTCCACTTCTGTTTGCATGGTTGAAGGAGTTCTCGGATGCTCCAGTAATCAAAGATTGTCGGCCACCCCAAGACAAGCTCATCACCAGGTTCATTGATCTTTGTCAAGCGCGTCGCGCAAAATCGCCATCGACTTGACCTATTTTCTTTCATTGGCGGGTGTTAAGACTCATGTTACTGTCAATTTTCGTCTTCATATCCCAGAACGATCTGCTGCGCTCGCTTCCCGATCTTATGAATCAGTTTCCCCTTCAACTATGGAAATAGTTTGTTGTCCCTCTATACAGAATAGTTTGCCCCGAGTGCATGCAATGGAACATTTGCAAGTTTATGACAGGAAACAATCCAATAATTCAATGTGTAATTCCCAGAACCACTACAACATTCCATCACCCCACCACCGAGGGATGACACGGTCAATCATTGCAGGAAAACCATCTTGATAAGTCGATACTAAATGCAACACAACCATAACAAAAGAGAGAACTGAGGACGACAACAACAAGCCTTCGTACAGCAAGTTGTCGAGTCTGCACAAAATTTTTTCGAAACGAACATGCTGAGTGAAGATGATTTCGCAATCTGTAAAATTATGCTTTACAACTTTAAAAATAGTCCAATCTGTGGCTGGAGGGCTCACAGAGTTTCATCTAACAAATAGATGCATTAACATTGTCAAATCCAATCCAAGTAGCTGCATCTAGGATGCTTCACTCTTTCTCAAGACCATGACATGTAGAACTCACTTCACAAATGGAACCGCCGAAGGACAGTATGCTCGTATTCCTCGTACTCTCGCCTGAAGAGTTGTCTTGGGAGAAACTCTTCATATGGTATCCGTGTCGCAGATAAGTGACAAACGAGTGCTGCGAAGGCAAACGTCAACGCGGGATTGCACAGCATTATCTGAGTCCCAATCAACCAAATGAAGGATCCACGGTATCCAGGATGACGGACCAACCGATAGATTCCGTGAGCTATATAAGCTTGTGATGATCCTCATGATGGATTTTGATCAGATGCGTGAACGCCCGCCCAGCAGATATAGTTCGCCAACTTCCTAATGATTTCCCCAACTACAATCATGGCAAAAGCCCAGATTGCTGATCCACCAGCATTCTTTCAAAGCTGGAAAAATACTCCACCGGCGAAAACAACATTGCAAGAAAATAATTTCGGCTGATCCAGAGGGATTTAAGAGTTAAACATTCGATCTGTCATGAAAGGCAACTGCTAGGGTATACTCAGACCCATGAAAGAAGATGATTGACAAGAGCAACTGGGACAACTGTCTGCACGCTGTGTAACTAAGATGATTTACAGTCCTGAACGTAATCATCTGGGACTCAGAGGATTCTGCTATCAAATTGTCCTATCAGGAATCTGCTCAGGATAGCTTCAGACCTGAAAGCGATTCCAGGCTGCACTTGCGGTGTCCTTTTCCCCAGAGGACCCAGACGTATGGGAAGGTGAAACTTAGTTCCATTTGAGAAGTAAGACCAAACTTAAAACAAACTAACCACCATGACTGCTTTAAGCCTTTGGGAAAGTAAAAAGGAATAAAGAGTCCAAGATTTTCGTCGCAAAACATCTCTGTATTCCCTCTTGTTCCCATTTTTCCATCAGCCAAATCCCCAAAAAACCTAACTTTCGATTGCAGTATGAAGTATCCTAACTTTTCAAACGATCCGAAGCATTAAAAATCATCACAGATCGCCAAGGCCGAAACCTTCAAGCTCATAAATTATGATCTCTCTGCAACGTTTCTCAATAAAATCAAGGTCACACGAATCTTATCTCAAGGCCTCCGGCAAGATAGTTATAAAAAAGGATATGTTCACGGTAAGTCCTAAAACTTACAAGAAAAATACGTTTGAATCCTAAAACTTGCAAAAAGTTCAAACAAGTCCTAAAACTTGTAAGAAAAGTGCATTTGAGTCTTAAAACTTACAAAAAATTTAAACAAGTCCTAAAACTTGTCACAAAAGTGCAAATAAGTCCTAAAACTTTCAAAAAATGCAACTTTCAAAAAGGACTTGATTGGACCAATACAACAAGTTTTAGGACTTAATTGGACAAATATGACAAGTTTTAAGACTTGATTGTACTTTTTGAAAGTTTTAGGACTCGAATGCACTTTTGTGACAAGTTTTAGGACTTGTTTAAACTTTTTGTAAGTTTTAAGATTTAAACGCATTTTTCCTTACAAGTTTTAGGACTTATCGTGAACATATCCCTTATAAAAAAGACAAAGCTAGAGACATCACATGTGGTCCCCATGCGCAGACAATCAGGAAAGAAAGAGAGAATCGTCGCAAGAGCAGGTAAGACCAAGAATAAGCTTCTGTCAAAGATGGCTCAAGTGCAAGGAGGCTTGTTTTATTAAAGGGTCCCTTCAAAGGTTGGAGTGAATCATATGATCAAACCAACGACATGGCAGAGGAGGTGAAACTGTTCAGGACATGGTCGAGCCCATTCGCTTTGAGGGTCGTTTGGGCACTGCAGCTCAAAGGCATTCGATACGAAACCATCCTGGAAGACGTCTTTGAAAAAAGCGACCTTCTTCGTGGGTATAACCCGGTTTACAAGAAGGTGCCGGTGCTTCTCCACAATGGAAGACCGATCGCAGAGTCCCTGATGATTGTCGAGTACGTCGACGAGACATGGAAGCAACACCCGCTTCTCCCGCAGGATCCTCACGCGAGGGCCATGGCGCGATTCTGGGCCAAGTTCGGCGACGACAAGGTAATTGATCAGACGCCGTTTAGCGTTTGTTTCTCTTACGCAGCATGCACATGGATAGATGTTGATCGCAATAAAGAGTTGTGTCCATTGACTTCATCAGATTATGTGGTTTTATAGAAGTCAAGAGACAATGTTACACACAGTATTCATCATATGAGCTTGAAAAGTCTATTCGAAACTAAACTGATCTGAATTGTGATTACATGTTACTTCAAGATTAAAGTGCAAACATAACATCCAAACGGTGTATCTATTTGTTTTGAGAGGATTTTGCAGGTTATGCAATCAATATGGACTGCTTTTTTAAGTGGAGGCAAAGAGCAGGAAGCAGCTCTTGCAGAGGCCAGTGAGCACCTGCAGAAGCTGGAAGAAGAGCTTGGAGGGAAAAAATTCTTCGGCAGAGACAACATCGGATATCTGGACATCGCGCTCGGATGGTTGGCCAATCTAGTTAGGGTCTTCGAGGAGATATCCAGCATCAAAGTGTTAGATTGTGAGAGGTTTCCACTTCTATTTGCATGGTTAAAGGAGTTCTCAGATGCTCCAGTAATCAAAGATTGTTGGCCACCCCATGACAAGCTCATCCTCAAGTTTGTTGCTCTTCGTCAACAGCATCACGCGAAATCGTCATCGACTTGACCTATTTCCTTTTGTTGGAGGGTGGCACAACTCATGTTACAGTCAACTTTCATCTTCATATTCCAGAATGAAATGCTGTGCTTGCTTACTGGTTTTTTTAATCAGTTTTCCCTTCAACTATAAAAGAGCTTGCTATCCCAGATGATATGTTTCAATAAAATACAATAGTTTGCCCAGAGTGCATGCTAGAGACAAAATTGGTTTGAATTCAGTGAATAATCCAATATTTGCTAGTTTAGGACAGGAAAAAATCGAACTGTTCAGAGTGTAATTCAGGAAGCCACTAGCACATGGCTACCGGCTAATTGTTCATCCTGAGCTGTGTCATATACATAAACATACAGAATAGAGTACTGACCAAAAAGTGTAAAATGGCATCACATTGTGCTTTCTAAGAGGTGACTACAATAGCTTGAAAATTGGAATAACGCCTCCACAGCAAATTATGGAACTTGATTTAGAGATCCATAGGTCCAACACGATAGCCTTGCCACATAGTTCGGCAGGAATAAGCAAGAAAACCAAGAGAAAACTGAACTTTCATGAGTATTTCGGATGAAAGTTTGTGGGTTTTTCTTGTATTTCGGCCTTTTTCGGCTCTGTCGATCTATCCAAGTAAATGAGTACAAAATGGGTCTTCAAGTTCGGCAATTTTGATCTCTTTACAACATCTCTTGATAAACTCAAGGTAACCTTGATCTAATATCAAGGCATCCAGAAAGATGATCATAAGAAAACAAAGCTAGTGGAAATGGCATGTCAGGTACACCTTTTAGAAGTGGAACAAACGAGCTGATTCGAACGCCGGCTTCTCCAATAATAAAGATACCAAAGATTCACGTCCGTTCCGTCCGGTTGGGGGTGGATGGAGACAACCATGTGATTCCCAATGCAGGCAATCAGGAACATAAAAAAGAGAATTTTTGCAAGACCAGGTAAGACGAAGAATAAGCATCTGTCAAAGATTACTAAAGTACAAGAAGGCTTGTTTTATTATAGGTTCCCTTCAAAAGGTTGAGTGAATCATATGATCAAAGCAACGATATGGCAGAGGAGGTGAAACTGTTCAAGACATGGTCGAGCCCATTCGCTTTGAGGGTCGTTTGGGCACTGCATCTCAAGGGCATTCAATACGAATCCGTCCTGGAAGATCTCTCCCACAAAAGTGATCTTCTTCTTCAGTATAACCCGGTTCATAAGAAGGTACCAGTGCTTCTCCACAACGGTAGACCGATCTCAGAGTCCCTGATAATTCTTGAGTACGTCGACGAGACATGGAAGCAACACCCGCTTCTCCCACAGGATCCTTATGCAAGGGCCATGGCGCGATTTTGGGCCAGATTCGGCGATGACAAGGTAATTGATCATGCGCCGTGTAGCATTTGTTTCTCTTGTGCACCATGAACATAAATAAATGTTGATCACAAGAAAGAGTCGTGTCTATGATCTTTGAAAAGTCTATTGAAGCTACTCACCAAAATAATGTATATTCGATACGAAACTAAACTAGTGACTATTTAAGATTTGGATGCAAACATAACATCCATTTTTGGGTGAGGGGTGAATTTTGCAGGTTGTGCCATCAATATGGACTGCTTTTATAAGTGAAGGCAAAGAGCGAGAAGCAGCTCTTGCAGAGGCAAGTGAGCACCTGCAGAAGCTGGAAGAACAGCTTAGAGGGAAGAAATTCTTCGGCAGAGACAACGTCGGATATCTGGACATCGCACTTGGATGGTTGGCCAATCTACTTGGGGTCTTTGACGAGATATCCAGCCTTAAAGTGGTTGATGGTGAGAGTTTTCCACTTCTATCTGCATGGTTCAAAGAGTTCTCAGATGCTCCAGTAATCAAAGATTGCCAGCCACCCCATGACAAGCTCATCTCTGAGTTCAGTGCTCTTCGCCAATATTTTCGCACAAAATCGTCATCGACTTGACGTATTTTCTTTTGTCATAGGGTGTTAAGACTCACGCGACTGTCAATTTCATCTTCATGTTCCAGAATAATATGCTGCGCTTGTCTGCTGATCTTTCGAATCAGATTTCCCTTCAACAATGAAATAGTTTGCTATCACAGAAGATATGTTTCCATATACAGAATAGTTTGCCCTTGAATGCATGCTAGAGATAAATTTGGTTTGAATTGAGTGAACAGTGGAATATTTGCTAGTTCAGGACAGGAAACAATCCAACAGTTCACAGTTTAATTCACAAAGGCAGTAGCACATAGCTACTAGCTAGTTGTTCATCCTGAGCTGTCATATGTACAGACATATACCATAGTGTACCGACCCAAATGTGTAAAATGCCATCACATTGAGCTTTTTAAGAAATGACAAAAATAGATTGAATATTGAAATAATGCCCCGAAAGAAAATATGGAACTTGATTTAGTGATTAATAGGTCGAACATGATGAGCTCGCCACATAGTTCCTTCTTCCTCCGAAAAAGCAAGAAAACCAAGACAAAACAGAAACAACTATGCCAATATTTAGAGTCAACTGACATCATTTAACAGCAACAAAATCTTGTAACAAAAAATTTCAAATTTTGGAACTTAAAACATGTTCAACTCCACCATTCCATCACCTTCACCACCGAGGGCTTGAGAGTTTCAATCTAACAAATAGTCCAATCAGTAGCTGGAGGGCTTGAAAGTTTCATTGAACAAATAGAAGCCTCAAAATTCTCCAATCTAATCCAAGTAGCTGCATAGAGGCCTCCTCTAGACAATGTTAACTGAATCTAAGATGCTACACTCTTTCACGAGACCTTAAGATGTGTAGAAGTCACTTCACAAATGGAACCCCTGAAGGGACAGTTCGGACTACTATGGATTTAAGTTAAATGAGTTTCAATATGGTTTTGTATGTATACATAATGGATGCTCGATCTGTTTAAAAGAGATATGCACAACTCACTGAGCTATGGTCACTTACCCCTTTCATTTCAATCTTTTTCAGGTCCTTTAACTAGCAGCTAGCAGGACGAGAGCAATATCGACGGGAACTTTGGTAGTTTAATTTTGGGTATGAGTTGAGATACATGTCTAAAATGACATTTGTTGGATTTAGTTGAGTGGACGTGTATATAAACTTTTAATGGATTGTAGAAACTCTTATCGTTTAACCAACTTGCTGATTTATCAAGTATATATAGATGGAGATATATATTTTGATAACATGATTGTTGATTATATTTGAGGCTGCATCCTTCAAGTAGGAGGATGACCGTGTCATTTCCCTTTTTATTGTAGGATTTGGGGTGTGACAAGTGAGCACCTGCAGAAGCTCAAAGAAGAGCTTAGAGGTAAGAAGTTCTTCAGTGGAGACAACATCGCATATCTGGACATCGCGCTTGGATGGTTGGCTAATCTAATTTGAGTCTTTGAGGAGATATCCATCCTCAAAGTGATTTATGGTAAGAGGTTTCCACTTCTGTATGTATGGTTGAAGGAGTTCTCAATGCTCCAGTAATCACAGATTGTTGGCCACCTCATGACAAGCTAATCCCCAAGTTCATAGCTCTTCGTCAAGTTTATCGCGCAAAATCATCATCGACTTGACCTATTTTCTTTTGTTGGAGGGTGTTAAGACTCGTGTTACTGTCAATTTTCATCTTCATATTCCAGAATGATATGTTGTTGTTGCATACTGATCTTTTGAATCAGTTTTCCCTCCAAATATTAAATAGTTTGCTATTCCAGATGATATATTACTACATGCAGAACAGATTGCCCTGAGTGCATGCTAGAGACAAAATTGTATGAATTCTGTTTGCTAGTTTAGGACAGGAAACAATCGAACAGTTCAAAGTGTAATTCAAAAAGCCATTACCACATGGCTAGTGGCTACAGACTAGTTCATCTTGAGCTGTGTCATAAATATAAACACACAAAATAGTGTACAGACCAAAAGTGTACAATGGCATCGCATTGAGCTTTCTAAGAAGTGACGACAATAGCTTGAAAATGCAAGTCACGCCTCGAGAGCAAATTATGGAACTTGATCTAGTGATTAGTATGTCAAACATGATAATTTAGTCACAGAGTTTCTGCTTCCTCCAAATAAGCAAGAAAACCAAGACGAAACAGAAATAACAACTATGGGAATATTATAGAGTAACAGACATCATTGAACAACAAGAAAATCTTGTAACAGAAGATTCAATTTTGGAACTTAGAACATGTAACAACTCCACCATCCCACTACCGAGGGGTGGAAAGCTCAATTATGCAGCAAAACCATATTGATAAGTCAATACAAAGCATGTTCTAAATATAACACAACCATAACATAAAAGAGACCTAAGGACAAGCATGATGAGCCTTCGTGTAGCAAGTTGTCAACTTTGCACAACATTTTTCAAAACAAACATGCTGAGCAAAGATGATTTGACAATTTGTAAAATTGTGTTTTACAACTGATAAATACTCCAATCTGTAGTTGAAGGGCTCAAAGAGTTTCATCTGCAAATAGAAGCCTCGACGTTGTCCAATCCAATATAATTTACTACATAGAGGCTTCCACCAGAGGCCTCCACCAGACAACATTAACTGAATCCAGGATGCTACACTCTTGCCTAAGACCTTCAGATGTAGAACTCACTTCACAAATGGGACCCCTGAAGGGACGGTTTGGGCATATTCCTCATACTCTAGCCCAAAGAATTGTCTTAAGAGAAACTCTTCATACGGTATCCGTGTCGCGAAGAAGTGCCAAACGACTGCTGCGAATGCAAATGTCGACACAGGATTGCACAGCATTATCTGAGTCCCGACCGACCAGATGAAAAATCCACAATATCCAGGATGACGGATGAATCGATAGATTCCATGAGTTATCAGCTTGTGATGATCCTCATGACGGATTTTGATCAAATGCGTGAACGCCCGCCCAGCAGTTATAATTGCCATCTTCCTAATGATTTCCCCAACTACAATCAAGGCTAAGCCAAAATCGCTGATCCACCAGCATTCTTTCAAAGCTGGAAATAAAGAAACTTCAAGAAGATACTCCACCAGCGAAAAGAACATCGCAAGAAGATAATTTCGACTTATCAAGAGGGACTTAAGAGTTACATTCGATCTTCCATGAAAGGCAACTGCGAGGATATACTCAGACCCATGAAAGAAGATGATCGACAAGAGCAATTGGGACAACTGTCTGCAAGCTGTGTAAGTAAATATTTCTGCCATTATTTGATCAAACAGGGCGCATCAAGTTATAGTCTTGAATGTATCCTCTGCGAACCAGAGGATTCAGCTATCAAACTGTAGGATTAGGAAACTTCACAGGATAACTTCAGACCTGAAAGTGATGCCAGGCTGAACCTCAAAACTGAAAAACAACATCCAAGATCCTCCGAAAGACATTTCAACAATGACATCTAAAAGGAGATGGGAAAAACGAGTGTTAGGTTATAAAAATAAGATTCTAGCATCTAATAGTACTTCTATGTTAATGGCACTAAGACATCCAAATAACTCTTTCCTTTTTTTTAACTCGAGTATCGACAAAACCCAATCCTTTTGAAAGAGTTGCTTGACATTTGGAGACACACTGCTTGGATGCAGACATTTACAATGCAATAGATTACCTAGATAACTCCACTTTATTCGGTGATCGTATCTGTCTAGCAATTCAATTTTTAAAACTAGCATTATGTCCCTGAAATTTTTTTAGGTATGCCGCTTAACATGGAAAGATACAAGCTCCCTTATAACAGGTATATAACGTTGGCTAGCTCATAGAAAATGAAAATGGAGAAGAAAATAAACTGCAAAACTAATCTCCCTTAATAGACAAAACGTAACCTTAACGATCATTCTCCAACATAAGAAACCAACAGCACGCTGGACCAAATCCAAGCACGAGCACAGCGAGTTCAAATTAATCACCGTAATTAGCGACGCTGCAATAGAAACTAGGATGAAAACTGTCCTACGAACATATGGAGTTTAGCTGTAAATTTTAAAACACTGAGCCCCGACAGCATCTAAAGACGACACGGCGATTTCAACCTCTTCAATGTAATAATAACACTTAACTTGGCGATTCAGAGCAATGCATCTAAACTAGGCGAGATCAAAAAAGCAGCCAGGCAGATTTGCAGTCGAATTCAATAACCAGCGGGTCAAAACGACGGTACGAAATCGATCCAGCTGCAGAATCTGGTATTGGGTTTAGCCATTTTCGTCACAGTTTTCCGGGTCCGAGGGACTATCAGAAGAAGGCACGAGCGAAGCCCTCGATCGAGCGATTACAGAGCATAGGCACGAGCTCGTTGAAGCAAATTGGAGCGAAAAGCACGCACCTTACCAGTGAAAGTGACGAACTTGACATGAGGAGAGCTCGAACACGCCCCCAAAAAGAAGGAAGCTTCAACACGGATTCGCGCCAAGAAACCTTCCACGACTCCAAGAAAACCAAGGATGGCCGCTGCAATGGAAGCGAAGGATTTGCGACTGCGGAGAGAAGATGAAGACGGAAGGGGTGGTGACTCTAGAAGTCGCAGATGATACCGGAAGGACCGGTAACAGGTTAAGATGTTGTCCAGACTCGAAAGAGTAAAGTGCAGTGCAGTTGAATTTCTTTATTATTTTTATCTTCTTTTTTTGGGGGTTCAGTATTCATAGCAAAAGTAGTCATGCGACAGATTTTCCCCTACCTGCTGGCTTAAGAACAAAAGGCACAAATGATTCTTTCAAACCACATAATTGAATCTTAAAATTACTTAAGTGAATAGGAAAATGATTTTCATTTCTTTTTGTATTACTATTCTTATAGCCAAAAGATGCGATGTTAGTCATTATTTTCCTATTTGTTTTGGGTTTTTCTTATCCTTAAATATGGTATAAAAAAAAAGACGATATCCAAAACCAATGTTGCGATAAAGACATTAAGTTTGAATTGTGAGAGACTAATGAGTGCAATAAGATAGAGACAAATAGAGATATATTAAGGAATTGGTGTCGGATTAAGATGTGGTCTATGACCGAGCTAGACAATTAGTGATGTACGACTTTTTCATTCTTTGTATTTAGTGTGGAATCGATGATAAGAACCGAGATTCCACTCAATATTCAAATGTCGTAAATGGAGAACTAGATCAAGAAGTTAGATCGATTTTACTTAGAATTGACCTTATCAAATTGAATATTGATGTGAATCGACCAACTGGCCCGACGCTAAAAGTGATTAATGTACTTATGATGTCAATCTAGTTTCATTGCAGTTGTTCCTTAGCTTTTACCCATTCGTAAACGCTCAGTAGTTATTATTTCCCAAGCCACTTCCTTTTTCTTTATGATTTCTTGGCCACTTTTCCGAAGCCATTTCACTTTCCGCTTGTTTGAAGATTCTTCAAGTCATTTTGCATGTCTCGTGCATAGGCATCGGCCTTGGCGTAATTTACGCTGTTAATCGACTTCCAAATAGCTAATAACTTACCCATACTTAGAAAATCATTTCAAAGCTAGCCAAACCAATTGTTTCCTTAATTTGAATTAAATCCGATCTAATGGTAGATGCTCTTTCATTTGTATTCGATGATCCAAGAATCTCGAGGCCACCGACTCCGCCGCGGAAGAGAATTGATACTCTTTCCCATGGTTCAAGCCGTGCGAAGTCTGGTACGTCCAGCCTGAAAGGCATGCCTGGCCTCAATCTCTTACTATAGCAGTACCATACCTCACTTTGAACCGATGTTCTCAACTTGTGTCTGTTTTACATGCTTTGTCAGCCAACACATTGCATGTACCATTCCCAGAATAAGTATCCAAGACCCATACCCAAAAAACTCTCAAGAAAAGGGAATTCAACATATGAGCATGATGAGGAATGACGATCAGAAGATTGCACCAACTCCGAAATTCCAGGTATAACTGCAGCAGAATAAGTTTCTAAACTTAGAGGGAAAACAGAACTCGGCCTCGGCTAACCTTTGGAACTAAAAATGCTCCTAACTGAAGAGACGGTCTAATGTAAATGAGCAGGCCATTTTGATTCAAGGTAATAGTATCTCTACCATGATGTAGTCGCAGACCCCTGCAGAGAATTCGATTTAGAGGGTGGTCGTATCGACTATGGCTTCCAGTATTTTCTTCTCTAGTTCAGATTCATTAACCCAAATGGAGCTTTTCCGGCGCAGCAGCTCACGGGCCTCTTTCTTCTTATCTTTCCTTGATATCTCCTTCATCCTCCAGTTTTCAAGTTTCTCAGCCCTCTCTTTCATCTGCATTCAAGTCATTTGGTAAAGTACATCATGATCCGAGTTTCTACCAAAAAGGAAAAAAACAAGGAAGAAAGAAAGGAAAGAGAGTTGCTTCATAAGAAAATAGCAAACAAATTAACAACTACACTGCAACAACAGCTAAACTTCTTGAGAAGCACAAAAAGAAGAAACACTGCCCTGTCCTAGACTACACTATTACAACGGAGAAGTTACTTCGGGAACCTATTAGCATAATAGGTTTTTCGTTTCAGCAATCCACTGATACATAGTCGAATGAAGTGAGATGACACAGTTCAAAGAAAATAACTTACCCTTCTTACCCGACAATATGGTCAACTGCAAGTTCAGTAACATTTCTTAAAGCCTCATTCATATACCCTATAACCATATCATCACTGTCCCAAAAAAGAAATACCCATGTTTTCATTGTCATTTCTCCTCACCATGATGGTGGGATAAGCCCCAACACATCTCAACTGAACTAATACTAGGATAGGATCCAAAGTAATACGAGTTAAACAGGAATTCTGTCGAAAAATCACAACGAGCTTGATGTCCGATGCATGTTGGTCCTTGCAACAAGAGAACATAATGCACTTGAAGGGGAAAGCATGGGAAAATGGAATTGAAATAAGAAGGAAGGAAGCTGCCTCTTCAAGCATACAAAGGTTGTCAATCAAGATCTGACTTTGGATTAATTGTTTGAAGAATCTGCTGTCCCCCACCAGTGCGGAAGATTGGTATTTTTTCATTCTTTCCCCATTTCTATATCTAAACCGCACACAAAAGCGAAAAAAAGGTTTCACAACAACTATACAAAATTTAACCTGGGAACTAAACAGTCAAGAAGGCACTCCTTTGTTTAGGTTGAACCCTCATGCATCAAGCTGTTTGTGTGAACTCATGGGTCAGAAATTCTATCTCATCTGACCTCTAAGATACTGAAAGAAGCTATGAAAGAGGTGCCAACATTTACCGTGCCAACTAACTCACAGAACACAATAGATCAAACTTCAAACTCATCATTGCATATAACAAATTACACCTAGGGGATTAGAACAGCATTATATGCCTTCCTAGCTTTGGGCTTTTCTGCCCTGCCAAACTCTTTTTGGAGCAGTAAGACTTCCAAAATAGGCGGGGTGACCGCAACTTCCCAGCTTTGCTTATGGGTTCCAAAAGGTTATTTCAATACTTAAAATCCACAGAACATTTGAATCACTTTAAAATCTAGATACTCCTACGTTAGAAAAGAGAATTGGTAAGCTAAATCAAGACACCCACTCAAATCATAGACTGCCGATGACTCATAATAATCCACGGTCCACAACTGCCATTGACCGGGAAGATTATGTGAGAAGACAAGGCCTTTATGAGCACACATGTCTTTGCACTTCCACATTCAGCTTTGAACAAAAAGTTAACCTTGTTTTCCACTTACATTGACACCCATAGTTTTCTTACAAATCTGTTGATCCGCCAACTGGGCTTTCGTCAATTATTAGCAGTTCATACTCTCGAAGATATTTCAAAAAATCATTCAATTCCTCCCACCACATCTTTTTCTTCTTAGTCCCGCTTTTAGCAAGGCTTGAAAACACGAAACTAGTTGATAAAGAACATTTTTTTTGAGCTAGTGATCGCCACAAGGATATCATTTTGCATTGCCAAGTGGCAGAGAACACTTTTCAGCATCCAACACTCGCAAATCACACACCATGCTATTCAAGATATACTCAGTCAAGCATCTACATGATCCAGCATCTAGCTAAATAGTTTTATAAGCCATTCAATAAACAGAGAGAGAGAGAGAGAGAGACTGGGGACTCACGAGCATCCGCCGAAACTCCTCCTCGGCGACCATCCTCTCCTCGGCCCTGACCTTCGCCTCGGCGGCCTTCACCTTGTTCCGCTCCTCCCTCGCAACCCTAATCGCCTCTCTTTTGGCCTCGTCCTTCCTCTGCTGCTCCAGCCTCATTACGTCCACCTCCCTGATGTACTCCTTCCTCAGCTCCTTCACCTGCTTCGCGTACTCCCTTCTCAGCCCCGCCAGCTTCGCCTCGGCCTCCTTCGGATCCTTCGGCGTCTCCCAGCTCCCGACGTACGTGTTCGGGGACAGGAACTTGTGGTCCTGCGGCGGTTGCCGGTGGCCAGCGGCGGCAGCGGCGGGGGCGTTGGAGGAGCAGAAGCGGCGGAGCGAATTGACGGAGGAAGCGGTGGCCACGCGGTGGATGGCGCGCGGTGTGGCCATCGGATCGAAGGATGAGTGAGAGGGGAGAGATCGACAAAGGATGGAATGAGAGAGAAAGTGGAGGTCAAGAAATTTGATTGAATTTGGGGTTTTTATGGGGGGTTTTTCCCTCGGAATTTTTTTTTTCTTTTTCTTTTGCTCTAGATAATATGCAAAATAATAGATTCCTTCTTTACTATCAACTTTAATATTAGAGAAAGAAAATATTTTCAAGAGCAAGAATGCATTTGTGTGATTAAATTATTAAAAATTAAATGGTTCGCTTGCCTCTTCTCTTTTGGGTAGGAAAGCAGAACAAGATTACAGGGCACATATAGGCCTATGCATCGTCTAAAAATCTCTATCAAAAGAGACACACCATACAACATGTTCTTGCGAAAATTATCCGAGTAATCAAAGATGAAGATTATAGCAATTCCAAAGGAGGTGAATCCTTGATCTTTGGCTCAAAATCCAGTTGGCTTCTTCCGATCTTAGTGAGATAGTCCACGCTTTGGTTTACTTGGAGGAATACGCGCTTCATTCTATGATGCGTAAATTGTCCCGTGAATCTTGCAATCAAAGTTTGGGTGGCTTTAAGGAAATCCTAGTACTAGAGAGAGTGTGAGTTTACAACTGCGAGGCATCCATCTCAACTTCCACACATTCGTCGTTTCTATTTGGATGAAACTAATAGGTTTCTAACGTGATTTCATGTTCAGTATCTGATAATTGCATGTTGTTACTGCAACATTCGTCTTCAATTCAAATCTAGACTTCATTCAAAGTGAACTCTAAAGCTGACTTTTCTGTTTTATTTGTTTCGCGAAAAATAAATAATTTAAAAAATATTTTTCTTGTCTTGGGCTGCGAGCCAACCATCCTCGCCAAGAGCTAACGACCTTCGCTGACCCCTCCAGCGATGGGCGGCAGTGTGACCCTTATCTCTCTCTATTTTTTTCTGATTTTGTTTTTAATTTTTCTAGTTTTTAAATATAATTTAAATAAAATTCTAAAAAAATAATATTAAAAATACCACATACGAGAAAAATAAATTAAAAAATTTCAAGTTAGCATTGTCCGTTAGTCAAATTGAAGGCGTTAACAAAATGATTTAATTGCACCAATTTGATAAGTTTGAGAACTTGATTGTACGTTTTGAAAGTTTTAGGATTCAATTGTATTTTCGCAATAAGTTTTATGACTATAAAGTGCACTTGTCTTCGAAAAAAGAAGGAAGGACATTGCTAAATTATTTAACTAAGTAAAAAAAACGTATAGCTATTACTCTATGACAATAATGGAATATGGCACTCTCTCTCTCTCTCTCTCTCTCTCTCTGGCTGAAGAAGAAGCGATTGTGTCATCCTGTGTCCGAGTGGATGAGCTGAGAGTGGAAAGTGCGCAAAGCTCCTTCCTTTTCAGTTCCATGGTTCTTCTCTGAGAGCAAACCCACCCCACTCACCAGCTCCAGAATTCTTCACTCACCATGCTTCCTCTCTCTCCTTCGCTTTCCAATCCACTCTGCTTCAGGTTCTCTCTCTCTCTCTCTCTC
>BCNH02000007.1:9559630-9583482 GCA_001662345.2 Metrosideros polymorpha var. glaberrima | reverse complement strand
CTAGCCATGCCCAGAAGTACTTCATCAGGTTGAACTCGATGAACAAAGATAGGAGGCGTTCTAGCATTCACGATATTACCAGCATTAACAATGGAGAACTCTTGACACCCCAAGGACCAATCACTGGTCAAACAAACAATTCGGCGGCAGGGGTTTCGTCCAGCAAACCTAGTAAACAGCCCTCTCAACCACTGACTGGCCCCGCCAGTGTCAGTATTTACAGTGCTCCAACAATCGGGCAACCGATAGGTGGGCCGCTTGTTTCTGCTGTCGGAACTCCGGTGAACCTACCTGGTCCCTCGCATATGGCATATGGTGTTAGAGCCCCAGTGCCAGGGGTCATGGTTCCTGGTGCATCCATGAGCATAGGTCACGTAACATATCCAATGCTGCGTGCATCAGTTCAGAGGTAATCTGTGTATGAGATGTAAACGAAAGACTGAAAGGTACATTGGTTGTGCTCTGTGATATAGCGAGGATCACTACATAGAGTCGTGTTCTGTGAGGTCTATTGTCTCAATTCTTCAGTGGCCTTCTATTGGCCTTGCGTCTATTTTCTTGATGGTTTCTTCTCTGCTTAAGAGTAGTGCATGTGAGATGAGAATATATATTATGCTTAGAATTTCGAACCAGTTCGAGTTCTCTGATTGTTAGCCTATCTTGGGAGTGATTTCACAAAGATCTTAGTGATGATTCTTAGTTGAAATTCTAGTGCCAATCTCATGTAATTCCAATATGACCAATTTGGCTATGTCAGTCTGCAACTATGAGAAAACCTTTCTATGGAGGCCAGTGGGGGAGGTTAGCCACTAAAACAAGACTAAGCTTGCTTCAACTTATCCTCCAATCCCAGCGACCTAGTTTGAGAACCCAACCTTTGGAGCATGTTTACGATACTTTTTAGGGTGGTAACTGTTGGGGTGTGGTTCATAGTCCCCATCGATAGGGAAATACTAGGGTCTCGCTCCCAAGCGAGCGGGCGAGGGTTTGCCGGGTTGTGGGGGCAACGCTCCCGAGCCGCCAAAGGACTTTTATGATTTAAACTCAATTTTAATTGGTAGTTTGAGCTTGGGCCTATGAATAGTTATTGCTTATATATTCTCTCACTTTCTTGTAATTAAGCGATGTAATTGAGAGGTGTGATGTGCTAATTATAGTGGAATCCTCTGTTGGATGTAACCCTAATTTAAGGGTGAACCAGGAAAAAACCATGTGTCTCAATTTCTCTTTCTCTCTCAACTTTTACTTTTTTTTTTCATTTGATTGTGCGACCGAACCCTAACATTGACCAGCATTAAGTAAAGAACTCGATCGAGGACTAAAAAAGGCTTAGTAATATTTCATTCTTATTGAACTTATGATGGTGCAGGTACATATTGTGGAAGACCCGGAAAGGCGTTGCAAAGTAGGCTCATTAAGTACTTGAACTCGAAATTTCTTGCGATCTCAATTTCAAGATATTTGAAATAGTAGAGCTTGATATGAAACTAAAGTCCACATGAGATTCAAGTATTAAGATGGACATGTCAATAGATTATGTTTGTCTGTCCCGTCTCAACACACCAGACAAACGAACTCAGAGGCTAGAACGACAAGTTTGCCTCTCCAAAGTTTCACTGCCGAGTTTCTCTCATACTATTCTAAAGTGTATCACTTAACCACCTGCATCGTGATTTTCTCACCTCAGAATCTAGTGATCTGTTATCTATTCATAATATTGAATCACATGACTGAACATGAATATTGTGTCCCTATCATTTTACTTCGACTCGAGAGCGCGTATACACCGATTAATAACATATTGTGTCCTATTGCCCTCTTTCCACTTCTGGGTGCTTGTCAATCAGAGGCTCAACTATTCTAATGGATTGCATGGACAAGTCATGAAATTTTGGGTGGTTGCTGCTCTTTGCTTGATTGGAAGGTGATTGCCTTTTTGCACATCTTTTCTCTCAGTCAATCCAATGTTCTTCTTTAAAAGAAGTCCTCGGCTGCATGTGATGTTGTAAACCATCCGACGTTACAACACCCCGATCATGTCACTTGGGATCAGATGCAGACAAGTGAAAGGAATCGCAATTCCAAGATTCCTCATCATCTGCTTATCTTATCATTTCTTGGGAAGTCAGAGACATGAAAGCTGGTCAGAAATCACCAGTATTGGCAACTACCTTATGAGCCAAGATATTGGTATGAGATTGAGATGAGACACAGACCATCACACTTTATCAACTGCTTGACACTCTAGGTGGGAATGAGCTCTTTTCGCTCTGCCTTTTCAAACCATAAAGCTTAAGGACCATGAATGACCAATCCACTCATGTGGGTGACAAGGCTAATGTGGTCGTGACATGGCAATCCTACTCCTCAGAAGAAAAGGTAAAGAAGTGCTCGGCTTTAGCAGCGGCGCTACTTTCATTCGTCTGGTCTCAACCGATTGGTATGCTGAGATGGGCATGAACAGTAGTTAGGAGGCATGTGTAACTCAGCATGGCCTACTGTCCATTCAACCACACCTCAGCACCAAGGGTTTAATAAAGAAAAAGAAAGGAGTAGGTCAAGTGAAAGAGATTCATGCAAAACATGCACATGGGCTCCTAAAACTTGTGGTTTTGTGTCGTCTCTTCCGTCTTTTTTTTTTAATCTTCTCTTTTTCTCTCTTTCTTTTCTGTTATCTGGTGTCAGACTATGAACTCTGCATGACGAGAACAGAGGTGTGATATGCATGTGTCCCCAACTTCTCTTGACAATACTGGGATTGAGCTTGCTGCTGCTGCATTGCTCGCTCAGATAGACGAGCGATTGCTTCGCCAGCAAAAAGCCTTTTGAGTTCGTTTTCCAAACCTTCAACACAGCACGATACTTAGGAACGTGTTTAGCTGTCACGTCCTCGGACATCGCCCAACCGTAACACTGCAAAACTGCACGAAATCGCGAAAAAGATGGAAATTCTAGACATGGCGACGTGGGTCATGCTCATGTTTGTAGAACACGGGAAAGATCACACGTGGTCTTACGTATCTTTTTGAGGCCAACATAGTCAGCTTCTCCGGGTGATAAGATTATGGACAATTCTTTAATGACCTTTCCTCGTGCTATCCAAATAAGGACTGGCGTCAGAAAGTTGCAATTCCAGCTCAAAAGCAAAATACGTTGACGCATCCAAACAGTGCTTAGACAAAGGGAAAGATCATCACCTCATCAGCATGCTTTGTTTACCCTTCATCCGAAAAAAAAATGTTATCTTTCTCATAATTGCTTTTAGAGACCGGTATGACTGATGGAAGCAAACCCCAAACCCCCCCAATCAAACAGGAGAAAAATGGGAAAGATGTAAAATAGAACGAAAAACATATGAACAGATTCATTCCACATACTTTCAAACAAAGAGTTTAAGGAACTATTATCTTTTTCCATTGGAAGTTGACGATATGTTCCTGGAATATCTGTCGAAATATTTTGCAATTACTAGTAGGCCGATTAGCAAACATTTCAGTTGCCTACTAAACATTAAGTTAAATGACGACGATAAGACCTAAATTCCATGGAGTAATTCAATGAGAGGAAGCAATCTTGTCTCGTCTACTGGGAAAATAAGTACAGAAGGGGAAAAGAGATCCGATTCTTTTGCAATGTCTTAGTGACATTAAATGCCACAGGCCTCTTTGGAAGAGCAATATGGGGTTCACACATCATCCTACTAAAAAAACTCCAACAAAGTGTGTGTCTGTGCCTTTATGCTGTTGATGATCAACAGACGAGTCATGCAACCGAAAGTTGGCAGTCACCTACCATTTTACCACCTCTTTATATAGACCTCAAGACAACCAACTTCAGCAAGCAAAATCTTTCTCCTTCCTCGACAGTTCCGAAACTCCTTGGCTGCACTTTGAGAGATAGAAGCATATAGACTTCTCGTTGAAGATGGCAACCAAGCTTCACGATCACATAATGGGAATTCCGGTCATCGCTGCAACATATGCAGTTCGGAAGTCGTCAAGAGCCATTTCTTCCAAGCCCTACAACAGTAGCCAATCATATACGCGTTCTCCAGCTAACGTGTCTTCCAAGCGCAATTCAGTGCTCAAAAGAATGAATAAGCTAGGAAAGAAAGCTGATGTTTTCGCACACGGCATCAGAGAGCATGGTAATTACACTTCTCTGCATCTGAAAAGATTGCAAATCCAATGAAGAGTTGATCGAATTATTTGCAGTTTGTGGGGGAAGTAGAGTGCATCCCTTGTGGGGAAAGTCAAATCAATAGACCAACCCACTTTTCAGAAATCCTTCAGTTTTCCCTTTGGAAAAAAAACTCCGTCTTTTGATAATGAACAGCTTGCAGATTCAGTCCAACTAGCTACTTATAGCCATTTAACCTCGTTTTATTAGTTACATGGACTGAATCAGCATCAAAGGCCTGTATTTTAAATATTAAATAAGCCGTGCAATCTAAAGAAAAACGAGGGTAGCGCCCTAATTTTAGCAAAGTTCTCTTTCGTTGTGATTCTGTGACCGATATGTTTTTCATCTTGAATTCGGCTAATCATTCTATTGTTTTGACTGTGCAGTGAGATTAAGTCCGAAGATCTCTGAAACTGTGAAAGGGAAGTTGAGTTTAGGGGCAAGAATTCTCCAAGTAGGAGGGATGGAGAAAGTTTTCAGGCATCTGTTTAGCGTCGGGGAAGGGGAGAGACTCACAAAGGCTTCTCAGTGTTACCTATCAACAACGGCGGGTCCTATAGCAGGTCTCCTCTTCATCTCTACAGAGAAAGTTGCCTTCTGCAGCGAGAGGTCGATAAAATTGCCATCCCCAAATGGAGAATCCGCCCGAATCCATTACAAGGTAATTGGCAAAGCGAACACGAAGATCTTCTTCTCTATGCTGCTGTATACCTTTTCTTTCTTCCTCATAAGCTAAAGATTCATGACGAACTTCTTGCTTATCTACAGGTGTCCATCCCACTTTCCAAGATAGAGGAAGCAAACCAAAGCGAAAATGTCGAGAGGCCGTCAGAGAAGTACATACAGATAGTCACGGTCGACAATTTTGATTTCTGGTTCATGGGGTTCTTAAATGGTCAGAAGACATTGAAGTACCTTCAACGGGCAATCTCTCAAGCATAGCATGGATTGCAAGTCGGTCGCTCGCAAATTGACAGAAGAGCTGCTCGCTCAACAGCCCACTGCAGACAATTGTATTACTTGAACTGCGGAGACTGCACGGTTGTAGAAATTGTATAGAATTTTGTTAGTAATGCAGTGCCGCTAAAATTCGAGCTATCCTGACTTTTGCTTCCTGAACAACAAGTTAACTCCAGCTTATGAGCCTCCCGGCTTGCTCATTACGAGCCCAATTTCATGATTTGAGACACGTTCATCCTCTTGACGGAAGAAAACTATCCGTAAGGACATATATTGAGTACAGAAAGAATTCCCCTCCAGTGTTTATCCTTCTTCAGGACCTTCCAGAGTACAAGATTTAATCAACCTATTGAAGCTAGTAGCGAATGACATTCCACAGATGCAAATAGTGGAAGCAAGGATGCTTGAAATCGAGGGATGGAGCTATTTGCCGAAAAAATGACCCTTTTGAGAAACAAGCCATCACATATCACATGGTACCTCAAAAATACTCTTCAGTTCCAATAAGATTCCATTCCCTCTCACTCCCTCAAGCCCTACGATGCGTAGCATCCGCATCCTTTCTTCTAAATCTTCAGGGGAGCGAAAAATTTAAGTCGAGACAGGTTCCCATGATCCTTCAAACTAAAGAACTTGGATTAGTCAAATAAGCTTGAGCATGTCCAGGCAGTTGCAGAATAGAAAGTATTTACAATGCCACTTTTCACAACAACCGAAAAGGCCATTGCTTCTTCGAATTGGTCAATTAAACTCTCTCAAGATAGTGCAACAGACACCATGAGGATTTTCTCAGATTTTATAAGGTAACCTACTCGTGAAGTGTTCGCCGGAATCGAACTTCCAGCCACAGACCAAAACGGAAAATACTCATGTTTATCTAAGTGCAACTTATCCCAACATCCTCTTCCCTTGAGTTTTCTCACCTCTTTTATTAAAAAAAAACTGAAGAAGGTAACATACATTTTGCTGGACGGGGAAGTTGGCCTTGTTTGGCTCTTCAGCATTGACATTGTCACTGATGCTCAAGACATTTACCTTTCTAAAATCGTGCATCATTTTGTTTAGCAAGTTCGAGGCCTATCCAACTTAGATTTTTTCCATCAAGAGGTTGCTTGGGCATTGCTCGGAGACTCCCTACTTTCTATTGCATCTGATGTAGGTGGAGTACTTGATTGATTTCCCTTTTGGTTTTGACTAGGTCTTCCATTAAACTAATCACCTCACTATTAGCATTATATGAACTCTCTCTCTCTCTCTCTCTCTCTCTCTTTCTCTCTCTCTCTCTCTCAAATTAGTTAAGTACAGTACAACTTTCCAATAGACCGTCCATTGAAGTTCTACCAGTCCAAAACAAACTTTAAACCCTCTAGCTTATTTGGGAGTAGGAGATAGAGATGAAAGTTAATACTTCTAGAGATCTCAAGATTGTATTTGGTTGAGGCAAGCAGATCAAAGTGTCGATCAACGGATTTGCCGCCTTGCCAGGCCTCTAGAATAGGGACTGTGACAAGGGTTCCTGTGATCTGCAGAGATGACAATGGTCAGCTCGATCTTTTAGTACAAGAGAAAAACCGGGAAAGAGAGATGTAAGGCTGAGGTTAAGTCCAAATCCAAGTTTAATTGATACATGAAACCAAAAACAGAGCACTTCATGATCTCTGAATTATAGTTTTCTTATTATTTGAAAGAGATTATGTTGCTCTATGGATTTTGGTCTTACTAGTCTCAGGAGGACTCGAGGCTGTAAATCGGCAAACTGAAGACTCGCAACCAGTCCAAAACTTCAAATAAAATCGTAGAAACTTTGCTTATATATAAAACGAAAATAATAGAACCTAAACATGGGCATCGCATAGGTTAGCCGGTCTGATTGGTATCAATCAGCTGAAGAAGAAAGGACACGTGGAATATGATGATATAAATAGCCTCAGCATGAATTGATGCGACTATGAGCAAAAGCTTCATCGTGCACCTCAGTCTGAAATGGCATGGAGTCTTGTGTTTAAGAAACCAAGCTTCCTGAACAACAGATGGAGTCTTATGTATCAGACAATTAATCTCCCACTTCCCAACGGTAGACTTGATCGTGAATGTCCTGCATCATTCGTTTGTAAATCGAAATGCCCTTCAGCTCTTTGGTTTTCATACTAGCCTGATTATGTCAATGTGTTCTGAGCTTTTTGACTGATTTCTTGTTTCTGGAAAGCAGATTATTCCTACTTGGCTTAGATAAATATGGGAAGGGGGATTGGCGAAGCATTTCCCGAAACTTTGTGGTGACAAGAACACCTACGCAAGTGGCTAGCCATGCCCAGAAGTACTTCATCAGGTTGAACTCGATGAACAAAGATAGGAGGCGTTCTAGCATTCACGATATTACCAGCGTTAACAACGGAGAATTCTTGACACCCCAAGGACCAATCACTGGTCAAACAAACAATTCGGCGGCAGGGGTTTCGTCCAGCAAACCTAGTAAACAGCCCTCTCAACCACCGACTGGCCCCGCCAGTGTCAGTATTTACAGTGCTCCAACAATCGGGCAACCGATAGGTGGGCCGCTTGTTTCTGCTGTCGGGACTCCGGTGAACCTACCTGGTCCCTCGCATATGGCATATGGTGTTAGAGCCCCGGTGCCAGGGGTCATGGTTCCTGGTGCATCCATGAGCATAGGTCACGTAAGATATCCAATGCCGCATGCATCAGTTCAGAGGTAATCTGTATATGAGATGTAAACGAAAGACTGAAAGGTGCATTGGTTGTGCTCTGTGATATAGCGAGGATCACTACATAGAGTCGTGTTCTGTGAGGTCTATTGTCTCAATTCTTCAGTGGCCTTCTATTGGCCTTGCGTCTATTTTCTTGATGGTTTCTTCTCTGCTTAAGAGTAGTGCATGAGAATATATATTATGCTTAGAATTTCGAACCAGTTCGAGTTCTCTGATTGTTAGCTGATCTTGGGAGTGATTTCACAAAGATCTTAGTGATGATTCTTAGTTGAAATTCTAGTGCCAATCTCATGTAATTCCAATATGACCAATTTGGCTATGTCAGTCTGCAACTATGAGAAAACCTTTCTATGGACGCCAGTGTGGGAGGTTAGCCACTAAAACAAGACTAAGCTTGCTTCAACTTATCCTCCAATCCCAGCGACCTAGTTTAAGAACCCAACCTTTGGAGCATGTTTACGATACTTTTTAGGGTGATAACTGTTGGGGTGTGATTCATACTCCCCTTCGATAGGGAAGCACTAGGGTCCCGCTCCTAGGGGAGCGGGTGGGGTCCGGAGGGGTCGCCCCGGCGAGGGTTGCGGGGGCAATGCCCCCAAGCCGCTAGAGAACTTTTATGATCTAAGCCCATATTTTATTGATAATTTGAGCTTAGACCTATGAATTGCTATTGCTTATATATGCTCTCATTCTCTTGTAATTGAGCAATGTAATTGAGATGTGCGAGGTGCTAATTATAGTGGAATCCTCTGTTGGATATAATCTTAATTTAAGAGTGAACCAGGAAAAAACCTTGTGTCTCAATTTCTCTCTTTCTCAACTTTTACTCTTTATTTTCATGTAATTGTTGGACTGATTCCTAACATTGACCAGCATTAAGTAAAGAACTCGATCAAGCATAAACTAAAGAATTTTTTAACACTTGATGATGGGAGATTTTGAGGACTAAAAAAGGCTCAATAAAATTTCATTCTTATTGAACTTATGATGGTGTAGGTACATATTGCGAAAGACGCGAAAAGGCATTGCAAAGTAGGCTCGTTAAGTACTTAGAACTCGAAATTTCTCACGATCTCAGTTTCCAGATATTTGAAATAGTAGAGCTTGATATGAAACTAAAGTCCACATGAGATTCAAGTATTAAGATGGACGTGTCAACAGATTATGTTTGTCTGTCCCGTCTCAACACACCAGACAAACGAACTGAGAGGCTAGAACGCCGAGTTTGCCTCTCCAAAGTTTCACTACCGAGTTTCTCTCATACTATTCTAAGGTGTATCACCTAATCACCCGCATCGTGATTTTCTCACTTCAGAATCTAGTGATCTGTTATCTATTCATAATACTGGATCACATGACTAAACATGAATATTGTGTCCGTATCATTTTACTTCGACTCGAGAGCGCATATACACCGATTAATAACAGATTGTGTCCTATTGCCCTCTTTCCACTCCTGGGTGCTTGTCAATCAGAGGCTCAACTATTCTAATGGATTGCATGGACGAGGTCATGAAATTTTGGGTGGTTGCTGCTCTTTGCTTGATTGGAAGGTGATTGCCTTTTTGCACATCTTTTCTCTCAGTCAATCCAATGTTCTTCTTTAAAAGAAGTCCTCGGCTGCATGTGATGTCGTAAACCATCCGATGTTGCAACACCCCGATCATGTCACTTGGGATCAGATGCAGACAAGTGAAAGGAATCGCAATTCCAAGATTCCTCATCATCTGCTTATCTTTTCATTTCTTGGGAAGTCAGAGACATGAAAGCTGGTCAGAAATCACCAGTATTGGCAACTACCTTATGAGCCAAGATATTGGTATGAGATGGAGATGAGACACAGACCATCACACTTTATCAACTGCTTGACACTCCAGGTGGGAATGAGCTCTTTTCGCTTCCCCGCCTTTTTCTTTATCTTTCGCTCTGCCTTTTCAAACCATAAAGCTTAAGGACCATGAATGACCAATCCACTCCTGTGGGTGACAAGGCTGATGTGGCCGTGACATGGCAATCCTACTCCTCAGAAGAAAAAGGTAAAGAAGTGCTCGGCTTTTGCAGCGGCGCTACTTTCATTCGTCTGGTCTCAACCGATTGGCATGCTGAGATGGGCATGAACACTAGTTAGGAGGCATGTTTAGCTCAGCATGGCCTACTGTCCATTCAACCACACCTCAGCACCAAGGGTTTAATAAAGAAAAAGAAAGGAGTAGGTCATGTGAAAGAGATTCATGCAAAACATGCACATGGGCTCCTAAAACTTGTGGTTTTGTGTTGTCTCTTCTGTCTTTTTTTTTATTCTTCTCTTTTTCTCTCTTTCTTTTCTGTTATCTGGTGTCAGACTATGAACTCTGCACGACGAGAACAGAGGTGTGATATGCATATGTCCCCAACTTCTCTTGACAATACTGGGATTGAGCTTGCTGCTGCTGCATTGCTCGTTCAGATAGACGAGCGATTGCTACGCCAGCAAAAAGCCTTTTGAGTTTGTTTTCCAAACCTTCAACGCAGCACGATACTTAGGAACGTGTTTAGCTGTCGTGTCCTCGGACATCGCCCAACCGTAACACTGCAAAACTTCACGAAATTGCGAAAAAGTTGGAAATTCTAGACATGGCGACGTGGGTCATGCTCATGTTTGCAGAACACGGGAAAGATCATGTAATATTTGGTGAAAAAAAAAAAAGAGAACTGAGTCAACATTGCTACAGTGAACCGTAGCTATCGAGAGCTGTTAAAACGCAGGGGAAAGGGGAAAGACTTGAAAAACAGAACAGAAAGGAAAGAAGAGAAAAGAGAGGAAAAAGAAGAAGAAAAAGAAGAAAAAGAAAAGGAGAAGGAGCTCGGGCCGGACGCCTCACCAAGCCAACTCTACTATGTATCGCAATGCTTGGTAAGCTCTTGCACCGCTCATCCATCCTATCTGAGTAGTTTTTGAAATTAGGGCAAAAATTCGGAATTATGTGAAATTTGAGCCCCAAAGTCTGATTTTGGAGCCGTTTAGTTGTGTTTTTATACTAGAATGAAAGTTTAGGCTGTTGTGAAGCCATGCGAGTTGACAGATCGCAATTTGGACTTACGGTTTGTCCGAAACAGAATTTTGAAGTTTGACGCGCGCAGTGAACAGTGCGCGACCAGAACTTGTTGCGTCCATTTTGTCGAATTCTGGACAGATTTTGGAGGAGCTATGTTGGGGGTTTTGAAGTACATTAAAAAAGATTTCTTTGGACTATAAGCTCGCTTTAATCGGGGCTCGGAGGAGGAAGTTATGCCACCATTAAGTTTGTTGCACAAGCTGTGCATAGTGGACAGCTTGCGTGTCCACTATGAGCGAGCGTTTCGTTGGCACGTATGTGTCATTTTAGTAGCAAATAGGCGTTATCCGGTAGAGTCGTGCGTTAGAGTAGTGTGTTACTCAGTTTTTAATTTCGTTTTTTCATATAATTGATAGGAAAACGTGCGCGTCAGCTCGAGTAACCACGTAGGGTGGTTTTCGACTTTCCTAGGTGAGTGATATTATTTCTTCTATGAATTTACAAGCTCATGTCTTGAAAATGAATATGTTTTTAATAAAGTATGAGTTATTGAAAACATGATTCTGCATAAATTTGGATCAAACTTTTACTACTTTTGTGAACTATTGTTGGAAGAGATTAGTTGTTTATGCTCAAATCACTATGATGAGAACCCATTGAGGGGGGGAGTATGCATACTGTTAGGACGTCCTTCTAGGCCGAACCGCCGGCTTTATAGGTGGTAGACCTAGCCAAGAGGGGTAAACTTGGTCGCCTTTGTCACGGCGTTAAATGTGACCATAGTGTTGATGATGAGCATTAGATTAGTCGGTGGAATGGATCATCGATGAATGTTTTGGTTGAGATTGCTCAATGGATCAGACCATTGATTTCTGATGTTGTTGAATGAGTTCATATTTACAAAGCTTTGTCAAATGATATCAAATACCTTTGATATGTTATCTATATTGTATATTGGGATTGAGATTGATCCTATTATGCTGTATGGATTGCATAGTGATTGTTCGATCCGCTTAGAAGAAATGTATTCCTCACTGAGCCGTGGTAGCTCATTCCTTTCACCTCACTGATTTTCAAGTTCTTCAGCGAGCCGTAAGTAGAATGTGAGCGCCGCGTTAATAGCAACTTTTGTTAGAAGGGGGTTTTGTGGTATGAACAGTTTTTCAGCTATCGAGAGCTTGAGTTGGCATTTTGGTGGATTCGTGCTTTTGCCCTTTTTGTTTTTTTGTGGTTTATAGAAAAACTCTGATATTGTAATCGTGAAACCTTTTGATCAGATATATATATGTATATTTTGATATCAAGTTGAGTTCTGATTACAGTTGAGGCTGCATTCTTTAGTTAAAAGGACGGCCGTGTCATTGCCCTTGTTATAGTTGATTTGGGGCGTGACAGATCACACGTGGTCTTACGTATCTTGTTTAGGCCGTCATAGTCAGCTTCTCCGGGTGATAAGATTATGGAGAATTCTTTAATGACCTTTCCTCGTGCTATCCAAATAAGGGCTGGCGTCAGAAAGTTGCAATTCCAGCTCAAAAGCAAAATACGTTGACGCATCCAAACAGTGCTTAGACAAAGGGATAGATCATCAGCATGCTTTGTTTACCCTTCATCCGAAAAAAAAATGTTATCTTTCTCACAATTGCTTTTAGAGACCAGCATAACTGATGGAAGCAAACCCCAAACCCCCCAATCAAACAGGAGAAAAATGGGAAAGATGTAAAATAGAACGAAAAACATATGAACAGATTCATTCCACATACTTTCAAACAAAGAGAGTTTAAGGAACTATTATCTTTTTCCATTGAAAGTTGACGATATGTTCCTGGAATATCTGTCGAAATATTTTGCAATTACTATTAGGCCGATTCGCGAACATTTCAGTTGCCTACTAAACATTAAGTTAAATGACGACGATAAGACCTAAATTTCATGGAGTAATTCAATGAGAGGAAGCAATCTTGTCTCGTCTACTGGGAAAATAAGTACAGAAGGGGAAAAGAGATCCGATTCTTTTGCAATGTCTTGGTGACATTAAATGCCACAGGCCTCTTTGGAAGAGCAATATGGGGGTCACAAATCATCCTACCAAAAAAACTCCAACAAAGTGTGTGTCTGTGCCTTTATGCTGTTGATGATCAACAGATGAGTCATGCAACCGAAAGTTGGCAGTCACCTACCATTTTATCACCTCTTTATATAGACCTCAAGACAACCAACTTCAGCAAGCAAAATCTTTCTCCTTCCTCGACAGTTCCGAAACTCCTAGGCAGCACTTTGAGAGATAGAAGCACAAAGACTTCTTGTTGAAGATGGCAACCAAGCTTCATGATCACGTAATGGGAATTCCGGTCATCACTGCAACATATGCTGTTCGGAAGTCGTCAAGAGCCATTTCTTCCAAGCCCTACAACAGTGGCCAATCTTATATGCGTTCTCCAGCAAATGTGTCTTCCAAGCGCAATTCAGTGCTCAAAAGAATGAATAAACTAAGAAAGAAAGCTGATGTTTTCGCAAACGGCATCCGAGAGCATGGTAATTACACTTCTTTGCATCTGAAAAGATTGCGAATCCAATGAAGAGTTGATAGAATTATTTGCAGTTTGTGAGGGAAGTAGAGTGCATCCCTTGTGGTGGGGAAAGTCAAATCAATAGACCAACCCACTTTTCACAAATCCTTCAGTTTTCCCTTTGGAAAAAAAACTCCATCTTTTGATAATGAACAGCTTGCAGATTCAGTCCAACTAGCTACTTATAGCCATTTTAACTCGTTTTATTAGTTACATGGACTGAATCAGCATCAAAGGCCTGTATTTTAAATATTAAATAAGCCGTGCAATCTAAAGAAAAACGAGGGTAGCGCCCTAATTTTTGCGAAGTTCTCTTTCGTTGTGATTCTGTGACCGATCTGTTTTTCATCTTGAAATCGGCTAATCATTCTATTGTTTTGACTGTGCAGTGAGATTAAGTCCGAAGATCTCTGAAACTGTGAAAGGGAAGTTGAGCTTGGGGGCAAGAATTCTCCAAGTAGGAGGTATGGAGAAAGTTTTCAGGCATCTGTTTAGCGTCGGGGAAGGGGAGAGACTCACAAAGGCTTCTCAGTGTTACCTATCAACAACGGCGGGTCCTATAGCAGGTCTCCTCTTCATCTCTACGGAGAAAGTTGCCTTCTGCAGCGAGAGGTCGATAAAATTGCCATCCCCAAATGGAGAATCTGTCCGAATCCATTACAAGGTAATTGGCAAAGCGAACACGAAGATCTTCTTCTCTATGCTGCTGTATACCTTTCTTCTCTTCCTCATAAGCTAAAGATTCATGACGAACTTCTTGCTTATCTGCAGGTGTCCATCCCACTTTCCAAGTTAGAGGAAGCAAACCAAAGCGAAAATGTGGAGAGGCCGTCAGAGAAGTACATACAGATAGTCACGGTCGACAATTTTGATTTCTGGTTCATGGGGTTCTTAAATCATCAGAAGACATTGAAGCACCTTCAACGGGCAATCTCTCGAGCATAGCATGGATTGCAAGTTGGTCACTCGCAATTGACAGAAGAGCTGCTCACTCCACAGCCCACTGCAGACAATTGTATTACTTGAACTGCGGAGACTGCACGGTTGTAGAAATTGTATAGAATTTTGTTAGTAATGCAGTGCCGCTAAAATTCGAGCTATCCTGAATTTTGCTTCCTGAACAACAAATTAACTCCAGCTTATGAGCCTCTCGGCTTGCTCATTACGAGCCCAATTTCATGATTTGAGACACGTTCATCCTCTTGACGGAAGAAAACTATCCGTAAGGACATATATTGAGTACAGAGAGAATTCCCCTCCAATGTTTATCCTTCTTCAGGACCTTCCAGAGTACAAGATTTAGTCAACCTATTGAATCTAGTAGCGAATGACATTCCACAGATGCAAATAGTGGAAGCAAGGATGCTTGAAATCGAGGGATGGAGCTATTTGCTGAAAAAATGACCCTTTTGAGAAACAAGTCATCACATATCACATGTTACCTCAAAAATACTCTCAGTTCCAATAAGATTCCATTCCCTCTCACTCCCTCAAGCCCTACAGTGTGTAGCATCCGCATCCTTTCTTCTAAATCTTCAGGGGAACGAAAAATTTAAGTCGAGACAGGTTCCCATGATCCTTCAAACTAAAGAACTTGGATTAGTCAAATAAGCTTGAGCATGTCCAGGCAGTAGCAGAATAGAAAGTATTTACAATGCCACTTTTCACAACAACCGAAAGGCCATCGCTTCTTCTAATTGGTCAATTAAACTCTCTCAAGATAGTGCAACAGACAGCATGAGGATTTTCTCAGATTTTATAAGGTAACCTGCTCGTGGAGTGTTCGCCGGAATCGAGCTTCCAGCAACAGACCAAAACGGAAAATACTCATGTTTATCTAAGTGCAACTTATCCCAACATCCTCTTCTGTGTAATACTCTATCCAATCCATCATCTCTCGAGGATAATTTGCAGAAAATATACAGATAAGGCACAGCATTAGTATGCCAACACCCAGCATATGCTGCAGATAGAAAGGGGCATTGAAGAGTGATAAAATTGTATGAATGTCGGTAAAGAAAGCAAGTTTGCTGCAATTTACATAGATAAACTTCTTTTTACATATAACTCAAAGCAAATGACTCTCCATCCCATATCCATCACAAAATGCTGTGCACTAGGAACGGAAGAATACCCTTCGAGTTGTGGTATAGCAACCCGGCCAGATGTACATGGTAAGTCTTGCAAGGAAAATCCATAGCTGAAACTTCATCAGTTTCTTTTTCCACTTGAAAATTGGGCGACAACACTCAATATACCAATTCAAGCGGCTAAAGTAACATGTCAGGCTCGGACAACCTGCCGGCATAGTTGACCTTACAACAGTCAGGAAACTGTAACCCGGCCTCATCACAAGCTGCCTTTGAAATATGGGGACATGACCTCACGTCAAGATATTCCAGGGAGCGGCATTTGTCCAAAACAATGCCTAATCCTGTCACTGTTATATTGGGACAGTTGCTGACTTTCAAAACCTTCAAACTCAATTCATCTTCCACGCTAGCCAGACCTTGGAAGGCGGCATCAGTCACCTCTTCGCAACACCCAATGTCAAGAGCCTCAAGATATCTGCATCGAGCAAGGATGCTGCTCAGAGACAAGTCAGATATGTTCAAACACCAATTCATTCCCAAGATCTTGAGACTATTTCCACATGCAGCAGCCAGAGATTTTAAAGACTCATCAGAAATGTCACGGCAACCACTAAGAACAAGGGTTTCAAGATCCGTGCAAAAGCTGGCCAAGGATAAAACGGACTGATCTCCCACTTTACAGCAATCCAACAACTTAAGGGTCCTTAAGGAAGAAGAACAGGACTTTGCGACATTGGAGATCCCGAAGTCTCCTACATTGCCACATTTACTAACATCTAACACCTTGATTTGTTGACACCCGCTAACAAGGTCTGTGATTCCTTGATCTGTTATATTGGTGCATCCTTCAAGCACCAATTCTTCTAAGTTGGGACAATTCCGCGAAAGACCCATTAACAATACATCACTGACAAATCTGCAACCGGCAAGATGCAGCGAACGCATGTCATGACAACCCTTGGCAACCGCCTCCGATCCCCGGTCTGTCAGCTTTCTGCAGTAGGATACATCTAATGACTGCAAGGACGGAAGACCATCTCCAAGTTCCAGCATTCCTTTATCAGTTATTCCTGCAACTCGGGAAAGAAGAATATCCTCCATGTAAAGGTAATCTATAATGTATCTGCTAAAGTGATTAATTTCAATACCACAGTAGAATGAGAGATAGGCCAAGCGTGACTCTTGCGCAGAACAGTTTCAGCGTTAGTACAAGAAAACAAACGAATCAATCCGCGACGAACAAAGAAGACACAGTAATCTAAAAAAAAAAAGTCAATCCCATTCCCCGAAAGATTAAGCAATAAAACAGATAAGGAGAAAGATTGTACCTTTACAGTAACTCAGATTGAGCACCTTCAAGCGCTTGAACTTGTTGGCGACGACGGCGAGGTCGGCGTCAGTGACACCTGGGTAGAACGAGCGCGAGACGGACTGCGAGAGGTCCAGTTCGACGACTCGGCCGAACCGGGCGGCGAGCATGACGAGCATGTGAGGGCCCGCGCGGGCGGCGAGCTTCCGGCGCTCGGAGCTCTGAAGAGTGAGCCACCTCTTGCACACCAGGCCGAAGATCTCCTTGTCCTTCTCGGAGTCCAGCTTCGCCAGGACCGACCTCAGCTCGTCGTCGGTGAGGATGCCGTTTATGCACACCTCAGCCGGACCGGCCCCGTCGCCGATCGGAGCAGACATGGTCGGGAATTGGGGTGAGGACACCAAACGGGAGAGGGAAAACGGGGTCGATTGGAGAGGGGATTGTGAGAGATTTGGGGGCTTAGGGCGAATCAGAGAATATGATCTCGTCCCTCCGTTTGGTGGCGTTTCAGATGATTGACGATTGAAGGTTCTTGGTGAGGTGAGAGAGAGAGAGAGAGAGGGTTGGTGACGGAAGCAAGCGAAGTGCGTAAAAATGCAACCTTTGAGAGAAACAGAACAACCACTGCAGTGGCCTCTGTTGTCGACTCTTGGGTCACAGGTTGTTCTGTTGTTGCGCGGCCTGTTTCACTCGTGTCCCGGGCCGACGGATCTTGGCCGCAGAATAGCTCGGGCGGCGCCTGGCAAATAGAGAACACAGGCCAGCTTTCCTTCTAATGTTGTTCTTAAGGATAAGGTGGCGAATAGCATCCTCGTATCGATCAAGACACAGAACACTTGAGGCACAACAACTGATTTTAACCTATCATGGCCTCATCAAAAGAGTGTCCCGACCAATTTATGCATGGGAGGCCAATCCTGGCGACTTTTAAGCGTATATTCATTCTAAACTTAAAATCCTAGCACGAACCACCAACGCCACTCTCACGAACTAGTTGTGTTCATCCCTTTTGTATCTCAAACTCTTCATGACGACGTCACTAGCTTCACTCACAAGGATACACGAGTATTGGAGAATATGCCACTAGCTCCTCGTTGCAAGTTGTTTTGTTGCTTCCCTACGTCACTTTGGTACCATCAATGTCGTACTCGCTTGGGATCTTACATGAGTGATGGATGCTCGCCAAACAAAATAAGCTATTACACTCCATTGGTGGCTTCTCTCGATTAGAGCCGTTTGAGCACACCTTCAGTCAATTGGGCTTTTCCCTAACAAAGGTGACATTTGGAGCCAACTGCACTTTTTAGTAGCACCTTCTTTCGTCTACTCAGTTTCTCATGATCTCAACAAATTAATAGAAGTTCTTCTCCTTGTTGAAAACGTGGTAATAGACTCATTTTTAGATTCGGCAATTGATCCAAGAATGATATCCCTATCCAGCGAGGAGTCATTTCTTTCTTGTGCCTCATTGTCATCCTAAAGCATGTCAAGAGCTATACTTTGTTCGAGCACATTTTGCCTTGGTGATTCACTCTCTGCCCTTGAAGGATTGAGTAGACGATAAGTTTTCTCCAATTCAAACTCACTTGCTGGAGAAATCCTGCTCTTATACCATTTATCACGGGCCGCGGAATAACCTATGCGGCACCTAGTGTTGTTCCTAAAAACAGTATGGCGAATAGCCTCCTCATATCGAATTGTACCATGCCCAATTAAGCTCGGGCATCCATTCTATCCAACAAAACATGCAAAACACTTTAGGCACAACAACTTATTTCAGCATGCCATGACCTCATAAGAAGAGCAACATCAACTCCCAACCAGTTTGTACACAGAGGGCCAACCCCGCCTTCAGAGCTCTTAAGGTATATTCATTCTAACCTAAAACTCTTAGCACAAATCACATTGACGTCACTCCCACGAATCAGTTGTATTCATCCCTCCTACATTTCAAACTCTTCATGATAACGCCACTAGCTCCACTCACAAGGGTATATGAGTACGGGAGAACCTGACATATCTTTAATCCATAACACTAGCCTGGACGACGACCATCTTTTAATTTTCATTTTTATGGTCTATTTGTGTTTCTTAACTATCTACAAATTAATAGGGCGGTTTTTTTTTTGTCATAAGGGCGGAATTTTGTTATTCCGCTCTAAAAAAAATACGATTTTTTTCCATACCGGTAAATTTCAGTAGGTATTGATTAATGACAAAAGATTGTTGTGAAAAGTTGCAGATTACTCTTCTTCTTCTTTTCTTTTTCAGATAACTTAGTGAGAAATACTAATATTTTTATGAAATTACTAACTGTTTTTATAGTTTGCAAATTATTATTTTTATTTGTATAGCTTATCAGCATTTCCAATTTACTAACTCAAATATGAAATGACCAACCTAAATAAGATCATAAGAGTAAGTTACCAATTTTTGTCGAACTATAATCAATTAGTTTTTTGTTACCAACTTTTATTTGAATCACTTACCGATATTTAATTATTATAAATTTTGTTACTTATCCGCTCCTTCTGTTGAGTCATCAACTCTTATTTACCTTGGTCAACATCCTAGATCATTACCTCTTTTTACAGAACATTAACGTAAATTAGCATGACTCGCTAACTTTTTCTTACTGCCCAATAATGGATTACCAGCTTTTCTTTAGGCTATCTACCGGCATTTATTTATATATTTGACAATTTTTATCTGTCTTGATTAGTAACCTCTTAAATTTCTAACTTTTTTTAGAGATTATTAACATAAATTAGCATGACTCCCCAACTCTTCTTTCATTTCAATACCATCTATTACTGAGTTGCTAAATTCATGTCGAAAGAGAAGCGGATCTCGAAAATCCACACCAAACGCTGTACCCACCACACATTTGCAACAAAACAAACAATGAGCCCCTACTGGTTTTTTTTAATAGCTGTGCTGAATTGCCACTCAAACTGACATATTAGAGGATGTAATGTAATATAGAGGTCGTTCATGATGGCATACTTCAGTTTGACAAAGATGTTGGGATGGGATGACACACAAACGAACACTTTCCACCATTCCATTGAAGCTAGAAAAAGGGTAGTCGAGATTGGGAACTTTTGAACCCTTCTCAACCCCAATGACATTCCCTAGAAAGGACTGATTTTTATTGACCGTGTGGTGTAATTAACTGAAATTCGAGTTTTGACTAATTGTCATGGGCCAACTTATCACTTAATTGAACCAGTGAGGGCTGATTATAGTGGATGACCAAATAGTTTTGCAATCTTGCAGCATACTTAACCTGTGTGATTAGCTTATTCAGGCAGATAGTCTCAGACTCTGTCGTATGAAATTTGAATCTAAATTAGCTGAATCTGCTGCACACAGACTGCACATGTAATGGGCGCGAATAACGCTTTGAAATAACAATTCCTCATAAAAGCTCTGTTTCATCATGACTCCATATCAGATAGATTCAGCTTGCATGTGTTCCCTCGAGGACAAGGGATGGCACATCCTATCTTCCTGTTTCAGATAACAGATGCGTGGCCACGAGAGGGTTGTCTTGTGAACAGATAAAGAAAAATGCGCATGCACACACTTCAAGGCAATTCAAAATAAGGGTATTGAATCTCACATATAAGAAAAGATAGTACGAATCTAAATGGAAAAATTTTTGTATTGCAGTCTGAGTAAAATTTACAATATGGTCATATCTCTGTGTCCCTTTCCAACATGGTGATTACTCACCTCTCAAACTAAGATTTCTTTATTTTTTACTCTGACCAAAAAAAAAACTAATACTTTTCAAACATAAAGAATCAGTTAATCATTTATAGATAATAATCAAGTCAAGAAAGAGGAAAAGAATAGAGACAAAAACCAGTTATACTAAGTCCCTTTCTGTGGTTGGTTACTACTCATGAAGGTCTTCTGCAGCAAGTAAGGACGCAGTCCTCCAAAAAATGGGTAAGCTGGGTGGTATACAATTGTGGGTTACTTCTAAAATGATCAACGTGAGGTGTCGAGACAAAATCACAGGATCGGACCACGAGACCCATCCTCCGCTGCTCCTCTATAAACAACTCCACGGACCCTGAAGGAATGACTCGGTCCGCTGAGCTATAAATGTATAGCTGTGGACAACTCGGCGGTTGAGATGACAATACGTCCAGCACATTGCTAAGCCTCCTGTATTAGTGGGGAATAAATAAAAAACAACATCAATTGAAGTACACGATTTTTGCAGCTTTTCAGAGCATAACCAGAGTATGATCTCTATGTTTCTGAGCCCGTGCCTTTGTATGGCACGATGCGGATGTTAATAATTGCAGGGAGAATACTTGAAACAATTATGAAATCTCATGATACATTGTTTATGTGAATGCAAAAGATATGTACAATGGGAGCAACATACCTGTTCACAGAAGGAAGATTCAAAACAACCTGGAAGAATTTCTCCAGAATCAACAGCAAAGCTGCTTCGGTTACTGCAGGTTTTGGGTCCGAGGCCACTACATGGCTGCCCACCATCCCCGTAGCCAACTCATTCGAACTTAAGGATCCTTTTGTTGCCACACTATGCTTTTTCAGGAATGCCGCAGAGAAACCAGATGCCCACACCTAAACACCCAAAAGAAGGAAGAATTATAATATTGATAAAGGAACCAAAGATCACTCAACAGAAACGCCAAGTTCCCCACAGCATTTCACCTTGCCAATGCTCATCACAATCATCAGAAAAAGCAAATATTCCACGCAAAGAACTACTAGTAGTAGAAACTAATAGGAGATTAATGATAAAAGATTTAGAACCTATTGACCAGCAGATTACAGAAGAGCACTAACAAAGAGACAAGGTGAGGCAAGCTTTGAAGAATCATTTACTGGTAGAATATAAGTCATCAAACTGAGAGGAACTTGGATATCCATGGCAAAATTTAATGGTATGTCTCAAAAGTGATGCCCAGACGATTTTGTTCTAACACCGTGATATTACTATAGCAGAAGAGTCAATTACCTGAGCATCTGGTGTCGCAACTGGCGCAGAATCTACGATGCAACCCCTTATTTTTCCCGTCAGAGAAGGATCCTGCTCCTGAAACTTCTCCAATATAGCTCCATATCTGTAGTAAAACAGATCAACTAACATATCAGGCCAATTTTACCAACCAAAAAAATAAGATGATCAGTAACATGCTCAGACAAGGTAATTAATAGATTAACTTAGAGAGAGAGAGAGAGAGAGAGCTTACGTTAACCATCCAGTATTGCTAAAAGTGTGAAAAACAATATTCTTCCCATGTTCATCCTCTAACCAATCAGCCAGATGCTTCACAAGTGACTCTATATCCTGCTCTGCTTTGCCTCCAACCTGGTAAGTCATAATCTTGGCCATGGGAAAGGTGAAGGTGATAGCATGAAATCCCATTGAAGTGTACCACTCCGCATATTTCTTCAAATGCTTCTGCTTTGCTCCCAACCAACCCAATAACACCACAACTGTCCTTTGCTTTTCTGAAGAACAATCTGAAAACCCCGAAATGTCTAGAGAATGAAGTTCAGGTAAATGCCATCTGTACAGAACATCAGAATCCGAAGCCGAAGCCGAAGCCGAAGCCGAGGTAGGGAGTGCACTCGCAGATGTGTTAGGCTTCGGACCTTTCACCAACTCCGCAGATTGATACAGATTTACTAAGGTTGGAGAAGCCGCGACAAAAGAGCACGATAAATTTGCAATAAGATTGTGACCCAAATGAGGAAATCGATCCTTAGTGTTGGGAAGAGGTATTCTGATTCTGCTCACAAATGACAAACTCGAAAGCTTCGAGACTGATATTTGCGAAACCCATGATGAATCTGAGTCGTATGCAGTAGATGTACACGAAAAGTCGAGCTGTTCGGGATTGGAGCAAGTGACCGATGATCTCGAAGGAGATAATTTCTCGGGTAGGTCAGCTGTGACGGATGCTGCGGCAACTGCAGCGGCTGCCACAAGAGGGCGTTGAAAGATCCCGGACAACGAACCCATCAGGTAAATGCAGCTCAAATTCTATTATGCCAATCCAAAGGTTACCTCTCCACACAAGCAAAAGAATTATACTGATAATGCTAAGACAGCCAGGCTGCTCTGAAGCAAGAAAGCCCAGAAGTATGATTCACCTGCATGAATTGAGGCAAAAGAGGATGAGGATCCACCGGACACCAGATCCCCGTTGTTACAGGAATAAAGGGTCTCGAATCCAAGGAAGAGAACCCGGCAACAAAATCAAGATACAAAATGAAAACTTTTTATTTGACCTGGCAACAATTCAAACTAGCGCCTGCTTATAATATTGTATGTTCTGGGTTGGTGCCGTTCAAGAAAACCGGGCTGTCAAATGTGGTGACAGCCCGATCATCAGCTGGTAAGACCCCAAAGACCAGGAAGCTTCTTGGACGGTCAAAGCCTCTCCTGATTAGAGAAAGGTAGCTGTGACGAACAAGAACACGGCAGGCAAGATTAACCAAGACAAAAGAGAAGGTCAAATTCAATTCAGTTCATAAAAGATTTCAAGACGAATGAACAGTAGCCATCGAAACGAGAGACCCATCCATATTGGACTCAGCAATCAAACGTGGCCTCAGAAAAGATCAAATATTGATACGCGAGCGCTACCACCGAGTCGTCATAAAGGACGAGAAAGCGATTGACGAGTAATCGCGCTCCGATAATATAGGAGCCCATCCACATCAGAACCGACGCGCATGGTGAAAAAGACGATTACGACCTTGGGAAAGGACGCAAAAGGGGTAAAACGGGAAAGGGGAGACGGACGAGTCGGTGACGCGTGACCGAAGCGGACGGAACACGTCACGTCGACCGCTAAACGGACCGGTGACTAGGGCGGGGGCGCGCGCGCGTCCAAATTACCTCTCTGCCCCCGCCGGAGTCCGAACGAGTCGCCCAAGTCGCACCAGGACTCGGATCAAAGGCACGCAAATTCTGA
>BCNH02000007.1:9525627-9559599 GCA_001662345.2 Metrosideros polymorpha var. glaberrima | reverse complement strand
AAAGGCCACGCAAATCTTTTTCCTTTTTAAAGCCCAAAATTCTAAAACCGAAACTCCTCCATCGCTAGGAGTAATTCGAATTCGACAGCGAGTGCGCGAAATCGCGCGGCACTAAACCGCATTCCAGCTTCTGCAAATTCCCCAATCGCGAAGCAAGTCTTTTGAAATCGAATTTTACAGCGAAGTTTCTACGGGGGAAGGCTCGAAACGATCACGCAACAAGGGGGGAAGGAAGTAAAAAAGAAAAAAGACTGCTCTTTTTTTTTATTTGTTGTGGGAATGGCCCATTGCCCGCACACCGAGGCTCTTTCGAAATTCGATTATGAAACGAGCGAAAACCGACGACGCGCGCCCGCTCCAAAGGGGGGATTAGGACGCCAAAAAGCTTCGGCAAATCGGTAATGGGGAAACACAGAAACCAAACCGAACGCACCTGAACAACGGAGGGAGGGGATCTACGAGCAGAGAGGCGCGCCCTTCGTGGCTTTCCTCCCTTCGGTCCAAGAACGACGGCGAAGGGAGAAGAGAGGCGAGAGAGGGAGGGAGAATCTCCTTGGGCTTTCTTTTAACCGAGAGCGAGGCTGCCTGGCTTCGCGTGCCTTTTATGCAAAGCCCCCTGAATATTCGCACGAAATCCTCGCCCGACACTAGATTTGCACTCCCTTATATTCTCCTTCCTCCTCTTCTCCTTCTCCTTCTCCTTTTCCTGTTTTTTCTTTCCGGGTTGAAGGACGTGTCTTTTCGAAATTCTAACCAATCCATCTAATCTGAATGTTTTGATGATAATCATCCTCTCAATTGAATTTGAACTCCCCTCTCTGAGATGAGACGTGCATCCATGCACCCGTGCTAATAAATCAAAAGGGTGCGCGAAATATAGTTTAGATTTCATACGAATCGTAGGAAATATGGCTCTGTTGAGGATTTACATTGTTTTGCTGACCCTATATGGACCATGGGATAAAATTCCGACCACAATACATATTTTTTAGGTTAGCACGGAAAGGAGATACTAATTGTTTTTTTTTTTTTTTTTTGGTCAAAATGGAGATACTAATTGAGAAGCACCATAGAAGCAAGGGATGTTTTGGGAACTAAAAACTTCCTCTTTGTATTTTCTTGAATTTCTACGGTTATCACTGATCTATCTAGAAAGCGTATACGGTTATTTCCTACCTTTTAAGTTAGGTGTAAAAATCTTTATTATAAATCCTGACTGCACGCCACTTGAATGGGCCACGATATAATCGCTTTTAGCAATTACAAAATAACATAGAGCAAGTAACAACACGGAACGCAAAAATCAATAATGAATCGATGTTTTGAGGGAGCTTTTAACTCGTTTTCCTCCTGTGACGTCGAGTCGACAGATGCCCAAGTTGCCAGAATATTCTTCGGACATGCTCGTATAAAAAATAAAAAGAGGAATAACGACATATTCATATATTCAAAGGTGGTTGGGGTCCCCCTGAGAGTGTCCATGCTGTGGAGCAATTGCCCATGATTCTTCCACGTCGCCTACGCAAATTGCCAGAATCTGGTAGCAGAAAAAAGGCAAAAAGAATTGGGGCCATCATCAAGTATCAATGCCCACGCCCAACTTGGTCCTCATATCTTTCCTCTCCAATTGGAAAAATGAAGAGATTATTCTTCTTGCCAATTAAGGGTGAGCAGTTTCAGGTAGGTTCCTTACAAGTTCTACCTGGAACGTGGAACCTACCCACCATTACAGATTCCTCATTTTTTAAAACTTGAAACCTACCCGTTGGAATTTGGAATCTGGAACCTATCCTATCACAGGTTCCAGAGTCGGTTCTAGGTTCTTACAGGTTTTTTTTTTTTTTCATTTTTAGTTAAGAAAAAATGTGGAACAATACATAGTTTACACGTTATGGACATCAATCTACCAATCAAAAGACTAGTTGGAGGAAAACATGATCTTCTTCGATATGATTCCCTCATCTAACATGCGAAATATGACGGTACCAATTTCGACACTCGAGTCGCCTTCGTGATTATATACACACATATATATATGTATGTATCATATAAGAGATTGATTACCTATGAGTCATGAAAAAAATGTTTATACTCAAAAAATCAAAACGTGAAGGGGCACACATGGGGAAGAAAGGGGACTGTGACACCGAGGCACTATGCTGTTTTCCCCTTTAAAAACTTAGTCTCGTGACTTTGGGACGGAGTTTGCTTGTATTACTTTCGATCCTCGTGTCTCAATCCCACTGTCCATAGTCACACACCAACACCCACGTACTGTCGTTTCAAATTTCGCAAATGCCAAACTTCTATTCCGTAAATCTTTCGCAAATTACACCAGAAAATATGGAAAGAACACAAGATATAAGCCACAAAATCATCTTTGTAGTCATCCGACGTATATTTGGCAACAACAAAAGCAAAATAGTGCAAAAGAAATGTATCAAAGAAGACAAAATTCATGTATTGTGAGTAACATAATCCACAAAATAGGTGCACAAGAATCAAATTGCGTACGGTTCCTTATTCGGTTCTCGGTTCCAGTTCTCGATTCAGTTCCTATAGGAACCGAGAACTTACCCGGAACCGGCGGTTCCTAAAAAAATGGAACCGGGAACCGGACCCTCACACATTAGAACCTAGAACCGGCGGTCCGGTTTCCGGTTCTCGATTTTATCCGGAACCATGCTCACCCCTATTGCCAACACTGAGAATTGATAACTGCGAATACCAAAACGATCTCTTTCCCCCCTGAAGTAAACTCTAGGGAGATTGAAGTGATGAGCCCGTTCCCCGACAACTAAAAAGCTACTGACGATTACCAAACTCGTCCTGCCGCAACTCGGTCGATCTGGAGAATAGGTTTAGAAGCTTGATCTCGAGGGTATTTCTGGAATTAGTATTGATCAGGGAACCGACCCAGATCGCCGAAATGCCTGCTTCTAGAGTTGGATAGGAAAAGAATCTTCCTTCAGTTGACTATGAAAACGGATGAGAACCCAAAACCTAGCTTTTCCTAATTCGCGGTAAAGGACATTCGGGCAGAAGTGCCCCCAAAGAGATCACATCTCATCCTCAGGTACTTTCTTTGTCAGCATCTTTAATATGATATGTCACCACGTTGCCGCGCATCAATGTCGTGCTTGCAATGCAATGGCATTAAGAAAACATGAGAGAGAGAGACCAGAGAACTTTTGCCTTAAGCCGTAGTTTCTTGACTTACATGACTTGGTCGGGTTCTAGAAGAGAATCTAGAAAGTTAGCATCCTTGTAGTGATAACATGATTTGGCAAAAGGCAAGTAGCCAGTTTCATCTAGCATTTGCAAAAGGAAGAAGAATTTGTAAGGTTCCAGCAAATACACGAAACTTTTTTATTTATTTTTTTGGAATCTAAAGGACGCAATAATCAGGCTAACGTAGCTTGACCCACCAAACACAGTTCACTCATCTCTACATCACACTTGAGTGTGCATGCTTTGCTTTTGCCGGTCAACCTGGTTAACAAGTGTAGAACTATGAAGTGGTGCATTACAACGAAATTTTCTCAAAATTGAATTTGCCAAAGCACCCTTTGAAGCTAAATATGTCAGACTCGAGCTTCCACTTAAAAAGATGCCTTCACTCTACATGGTTTGTTCTTAAAAAGTCAATCACCCTATTTTAGACTGCAAAATAAGCTAACATTAAGAGCTCATAATCGCCAAACGCTGGTTAAAGATAATTGATCTGTTGCAAGGAAAGAGAGCGAAGTTAAGAAAACTGCAATCAACAATAATGTCTTACGGCAACGCATCTAAAGAGAAAAATGCAATAAAAGCACATTCACTAACTCAGAGGCAGGTCTATTCATATGACTGAATGTGAAATGAAATACAAATCGATGAGCAAGTTTACCGGCAGAACTAGACCAAAGCTACCAGGTAAAATCATCAAATACTAAGCTTAGAGGACAAATTGAAATGGATATTGACTGAAAACAAGCAAGTTGCAGATTACTGACCAATTCTCTTGAGGGTCATATCCACCGTTGACTTTTTTCCTGAATCCTGAGGTGTGCAGATTGAAGGAGATACTATTCCATCAAATGGCATACATCCGCTCTGATGATGAAGGTTCATTTTTTGTCAAGTCAGATTAATGTAGTAAAGAGACAGATAATATTTGCCCCTTGAACCACGAGCAGATCTTGATAGCTTTGTCTATAAAGAAAGAATCACCGGACATAGATGAAACACTTAAACTTTACTATAAAGAGAAAATCACCGGACATATATTATACGCGTAGTCAGACTCTTGAATCACCAAATTCAATATGCAAGAGCTGAAAGTCGCGAGTAGCAAAATCATTACATACACCTGTTTCATCCATTTGCACATGGATAGCCGTCGTGTCTATTACTACTCTACATGGTACTAAGTTTTCCTGACCAATGACAACATAACAATTATCATATACTCCATCCTTTGGGGCAAGATTCAATAAACAGGATTTGGGAGCTGAAAAACTATGTTTTAGGCCACTAATTACTTCTCGACCCTTGGTCTTTATAACAAGGCGATGACGGCGACCCAAGAGCTCAGACACATAGTTCATATCTCCCGCAGCAAGTGCATGCCGTACACGGGTGGATGAGACTTGTCCTCTCTCATTTAAATCGCTGGCATCCATATGGCTAAATTCTTGGTTCTTGTCCATTACAGACTTTATTATATAAGCACCCATACCACATTCCCGACACAGCCTTGATAATTCCAATGCATCGCCAGCAGCTTTATATCCAAACCGGTAATTTTCACCTGGCATAAGCACCAAAGCAAAAACAACTGAAAATGAAGAGAGAAGAGACCTAACATGACGTTGCAAGGTCTGAACTCTGGAGTCTATTGACACCAAAAGGACAAAAAAAAAGGGATAGAGGCTATCCTCTGTAGTCATAAACTAAATAGTACCTGCTACAATTCCTCGCACGCCTAGCTCCTTAGATAGCTTCTCAACAAACTGTTCAGGGCCAAGATACCGGACAGTAGAAAATTCTATTTGAAACTCTACAGGAACGACATCGCCACAGTACGATGCCCATGAGGACAAAACCCGCTGCCGATCAGACTTGGCAACTATAGGTACCCTATTTGAGAAACATATATATCATGTCAAATCTTCATTCAGAAGTTGCATTTGTATTTATAACCATATAAACAGTGAGCAGATACTAAAAACACTTCGTCTACAAGGTATCGCTAGCCTTGGAATTTGTTGATCAGGAGCAATGAGTAATCAAAACAAACTGAACATGCAAAGATAATATATATTGCCAAGCTCAAAAAATGCTAGAAAGTAAGCCAAGATGATAATTTAAGCAGAAAGCAGAATTCAAGGAACCAATTATGACCATTAGCCACGATATCAAAATCCAATCACAATTAGCAATTCAGAGAGCCTCCTCTTACTTCATCTGTAATGATGATGGTTCACATAATTCACCAGAAAAAGGCATGGTCTATGACTAAGAATTTCCGTGCCATTCCTAAACTGTAAAATACCTCCTACAGCACAAAGTTCCCGGTAGGTCTATTCAGATGACCAAAGCCCATAAAGTGTTTGTTTTCATATCATGGCAGTGACAGCTGCCCTTCGACATATACAAATGTCTATAACATATATGCTCAAGTGTAAATTGTACAAGAGGACTCTATGAGATCAAGCATACATGAATTGCATAGTAAATTAATTAAATTCCCAATAAGTGGACCAAGTGGTTCCTAAGAAAAAGAAAAATAATTTAGTGAAAATTAACAAGTGAAGAAGAAGAAGAAAATAATCACATCTAGCCATATTTCCATAAAATTGTCCTTTATCAGGTATGAGCGAACATTCCAAGTATCATAATTAATATAAGCTGATACAAGATAGGCCAGTGAGAAAATTTTATACAAGAAATTATGAAGAGGAGAGACCACAGAAAATTTCAACAGGCATAGTTTCCCACCTAGGTTCCCAACCGAGTACCTCAGCCATTCCTACAAAGGACAAAAGGAATGGCGTTCCAACTTTCGATGCTTGAATAGCAAGTTCTCGATGACCGATGTGAAGTGCATCAAACTTTCCAAGAGCCACTATACCTCCTTTTACAATGATAGAAAACAAAATTAATGCATTATATGACCTCCAGGTGTATAAATCAAGAAAAAATTAAATATCTCCATCAAAAAGGTAAGCAACAAGTAAATTGAAGATGATGGCACTTGCAAATATTTATGGTTGCAAAATATCAAGAAAGCTAGTCCTTGATAACTTCCTGATATAACATGAGGATAAGGAGCAACACACATGATCCAAACAATGAGCTAATAATAATGTTTTTCCTTTTTGCTTTTCCTTTACCTAGCATTTCAGCTAGAAGTCCAATTTACCATACATTTCCATGGAATATTAATCATGTTGCACGAAGACGTGAAAGTTTTAGAAATCAGAAGAACTCAGAAGGCATACTGTCCGTGTGCAGTTGAAGAATTTCTCAGTTTGAAGTTCGAACTGTATACTCAGTCCGGCAACATTTGCTGTGATATCCACATGAAACTAAAATGAAAAATAGAATGCCAATTCCAATTCACCAACATCAATGACCAAGAAGCAGATGGGGTCGTGCAGTATTCCTTGGTACTTCAGGCAAAGAAACAGATTGAATAAAACCATTCCTCCTTCCTTTTATCAGAAAAAGGGAAGTAGATGAATCAGCGGACAAAATACATTAACTAGAGGTGTTCGTGGTTTCGTTTGGTTTGGCCGAACCAAACTTATCGGTTTGGGAAAATCTCACCCAAACCAATAAAATTACATCTCAAACCAAACTAATAACTTCATATCGGTTTGGTTCCATTTCAAACCGTTATCATCTAGGTGATACAAGTAAGAAGCCTAATACATCTTTATACTATCTAACTTCAACACGCCATGAAAATTAATTAAAAAGCACTTTGTTCACAAACTTATTAGAGAAAAAGGAATATAAAATTAGATTAAATCATCGAAACATTAACAAATATTATTTAACTAAAAGGATGAACACAGTACGCATCTTTCATTTGATAGTATAGTGGATCTTCGACAGGAAGAACTTGGTTAAGCTAAACTACATATTTTATTAGTCAAAAGGGAAATAAATTTATTCATTAAATTTATAGGTTTGTCCAGTTTTATCAGCTCCCGAAGTTATAAGCCAAAACCAAACCAATAACAAAAAATCGATGAACTGAACTTATTGGTTTGGTTCGGCTGGGTTTTCATTTTTTTTATGAACACCCCCTGACATTAACCAGTATTAGTTGCCATCATCTTTTGATCTGGCAGCCCAAGAGAAACGCAAAGAAAAGGAACATTGTCCTAATTGCCTAGGCTAGCTAATAAGAGACATATAAAGGACAGAGAATCGAAAAAAAAAAAAAAACCCTGGCTGACGAAGACGATACTGATAGTGATGTTCCTCACCAAAACGGATTTCACATCCAAGCAGTGTGCAGAAACAAAATACAGGACTACTCATTCAAATGAACAACCGAAGAAAAGCATGAACAGTAAGAAATTGCTAGGAGCAAAAAAAGGGAAACCTGCCACCAAGGACGACCCTTCAGAGACAGGCTCGCGAGCATTTTCCTGTTGGCTACGCAAGAAGAGGCAAAAGAAAGGAAATTCCAACCTCAGCCCAACAATCAAGGACAGGCGCCCGCAGGTGAAGACAGAAAGCAGGAAAAAATTACCCGATTCGTAAAAAAAGCAGCGAATTCAGCTCGCAATTCTCCGAATCACAACAACCCAGAGCAAGCGAAGCGGGAAGAAAGAAAACTGAAAATTAAGAGCAAATGCCACTCCACACGGGGATGCGATTGAGTGAGTTCCAAACCTGAAACAATCGGAGAGAATGGGGACTCCGCTACGCGATTGGGAGCAGGAATAGCTCAATCGGTCCCGCGACCGGCGGCCGCCATCTCCGGTGGCGCCGCCTCCGGAGGCCGCGGCGGGAGGTCTCGGCATCAGGGAAGAGAGGTGGACGATCCTGGCGCTGCAACAAAGCCCCAGCCCCAGCCCGACCACCAAAGCCGAATGGCGGTGGTGGGGATCGCATTCGCGAAGGTGGTGCGAGATACGATAGCCGCTCGCCAGCATCGTCGGCCCTAAGAAGCATAGCATGGAAGGGGACGACGACGAGCGCCTCTCATATTTCGCTTTTTCTGTTGGCCGTTCGGGCACTTTTGAGCCACGTCGTCGCTGAGGCCGCCTTGTGAATTTGGAAAGAAAAAATAAATAAAAACAAAGATTTTCCCTCTTTGGTCCTTTTAGCCAGAGTCCACTTACTCCAATGTTGATTTTCCCTATGGTCTCAAGATCCCAATCCAGTCAATTCATTTAACAAGCCACTTCAGATCAAGATTCGCGGGTCTTTTACTCGATCGCGATCTCGGTCTCGCCAATCTCAACTTACGGATCGGCTTAGGCTCGTCGAGAAGGGAGTCTCGGCTTCAGAGACGCGCCGTCCGGTCGCTTTGTTTGGTCGAACATCGCTATCCGCCAATCAATCTAATCCAATTATCACGACAGCTTGGATTCCAGTTTTCCAAGAACGCCACACCTCATCACAGCTAAAAGAAGGGTTAGAAGAGCAGCATATCATTCAAAACATCATGAGCAGTTCTTTGGTCGAAAACATCATGAGAAGTTCAGGATGCATTACAAAGGCACTCTTGACAGAATCAGAATGATCCGTGGTCACTGCACATCAAACTTTCAACAGTTTCCCCGTTGCATATCTCATGAGAGACCAATTTACAATTTAAAACTTGCTTGGTCGCCCCGATGATAAACAGGATCGGCGGTCGAAACTAATTAACTCGCATCTACCAAATTTGATGTTTAGAAGTGATGTACATCTTGGTTTCCCCACGCTCTCCCAAGCTCGCAAAAATATTCTCAGTCCCTATGCATCGATCTGATGTCGATTCACATATTATAAGGGACTAATAAGTGAACAATATCTAATGAAATAAACAAAAAGATATTAGTTGATTCTGGAACTGTTTCTTCTTCCCCACCATTTCTTCTTTACCCTGTCGGCAGCACCTTCATCGCTTCCAAGCTTATGCAGTATCACCTTTACTTCCCGCAATCTCGCCCCATAATCCTTCTTCCAAGCTTCAAACGTCTGCTTAAGCCTTATAAGCTCCCTGTCGGGGTTCAAACTCGCGTCAACTTGACCTGACTTTACCTCCACAAGGAACTTCGCATCGTCACCGAACACTTGACTCCGCTGCTCGAATTCTTCAGCCAACCGGCTTATGACACTAAGGCCAGCGCTCATCGGTCTCATGCCGTTACTGTCTTGGCCCTTGTAACTACTTCCAGTATCCCAATTGAAGTCTCTGTCGTCGCTATTATTGACTGAAGCGTCGGAGTTTCTTGCAGAATCATCGATGGCCAGGCTTTTCTTAGCGATTGAAAGGCTGGATTGCAGAGATCGCATTTGTTTCTGCCACACTTCTTCCATGGACTTCATTTTCAACTCATATTCAGACCAGCGGCTTTCATATTGTTGTAGACGTTGATGAAGGATGTCGTTTTCTTCCTCCTTTTCTCTCAGAGCAGCCTCAGCTCTAAGGACACGACGCTGTAACTCAGCAAGGTAAGATGCCTTCACAAGAACCTCTTCTGGTTCACCACCCTGTTTAAAAGCTCAGGGTTATTGACCAGCTGAAAGAATAACTTTTTGAGAGCTAAACAAGAAAAGAGCAAATAAGAGAGTAAAAGTATACTTCAGATACAGCAGCAAAACTAAATTGTCCAGGTCAACTTTGAATCTTTGATTGCAGAATCGAAAACATAGAGAGAACAAGAAAAGTATTAATTGAGGATATTAATCTGATCTACTTGAGGAGCTTTTTTGGTACTCCAGACCTACGTTAGCCCACATTCATCTAACAGCTCATGTAAAGTGGGCAACATAGCCAAATGTACCTATAATTTTCCCTACTTTGAGACACTTTTTTTTTTACATACTTGGACACTTTCCTCATATTGAACACATTTCGCATGCTTTTCTTACGGCAATATCCTTGTTTCCTTTGTTTTTCCTCTTGGTTATTCACATCCATTGAGGATAAATACTAAATACAGAACACTTCAGAAAGAGAGTTACACCTTGAAAGGGAGATGCAAAAGGACTTGACAAATCACTAAACTGGCTAAATCAGAAGTGCAACTTAGGATCACTAAACTGTGCATTAAGGCTAGTCACGTTAAACGGGACAAAATAATATCCAGTCAAAAATCTCATATAACATGGTGAATCTATCGTGAAGACCAAAAAATAATTAATTCATGAAATACCTTCGTCCCAGATTTCAGGAATCCAATGTCTCCTGAGCATCTTCTGACCAACCAGCCACGGATACCTGTAAAAACAAGATATGTAAATACTAAGTGGGAATTTGACCTCTAAGTGACCCAAATTTGTAGGACTCTTGATTAGCACAGGCCCATTATACTGGAATATTTGGAGACATGTAGACATGTAGTAACAATAGAAATGTCATGGATATTTGATGTAAAAATAACATTTTCCTCTGGTAGAATAGGGAAACAAAAATTGATCTCCCTTTTTTCTTGGTCTAGGCACAACAAACAGAGAAACAAAAGAAAATGAGAAAGAAAAGGAAAAGAACTGGGACAGACATGACCAAGCTCGAGTCATTTCCCCCCATCTAGCCAAGTTCAAGATGCGTATATCCAACTCAAAGCAGGTGTTTGGATTCTACCTGATTGAACCATGACCGATGCATCACAAAGTTTATTGTATTTTTTCCCGGCTATCCTGCCTTTAACCCTTTTTTGTATAGTAATTGCAGCTCTATGCCTCTTTATTAAGACAGCATATTCCTTCCGAACTTTCTGCCCACGAGCAACTGCATTAATAGTGCAAATCAGACACCAGGCGCAGTCTTCAAAAAAAAAAAAAAAACATAATCTATTATTTTAGAAAAGGAGGGATTAATACATGATTGAAGAGTCACAATCCCCTTCTTAAGCTTCCTCAGGTGAAGACGAGCTTGATGCCCTCTAAAGCTACTCTGGACACGTAGAATTCCATGGAGGGTACGGTTTCTTGTATCCTCAAGCACCCCAATCTGTGTCAATATTTCGTACTTAACGTGTTAATACCAAGTCATTGAGACGCAGAGACGTTGCAGAGCTGCTGAAACCAGCCAAAGCATAAAGTGGACAGTTATGGAATTTCCACCATTGTAAGAAAGAATGAACATGAAAGTATGGGAGACATGTATGAAGACAAGAAACAGGGGAAGCTAGGAGGAGATGCGAACTCAAAACTCATTGGTCATACTATCTATTCAAGCACTAGATCAAAAGACTTCATTTGTGATATCAAGATTTCCACTTCATCAAAGAATCTCCTATGTGCAAGGTTCAAGAGAAACATGAAACCTACACCCACATTAAAAGTCAGTTGCACTTAAAACACAAGCAACTAACAAAAAGATTGAGGAATAGAGATTAACAATTTCATATTTCAGAACTTGTACAATTCAAAGCCATAAGGCATTGTTAGGTATCATAGGGTAGTCACTCTAAAAGATCTTGGTGTGAAATAGACTGAAGAACATTTTCAGGGGATAGCAAACAAGCTATCCAAGCCCAGCTCTTGGCGTTAAATAGTCGCTCTAAAAGAACTGGCTTTCAATAGCATATTATTGCATGTTCAGTACATATATATTTCAATTCACATTAAGATAAACTGAAGGGCCTTCAGAAGCAAATTTATTAGATCATCATACTGTAATCGAGGGAGAGAAAAATTAAACTGAGAGACAGGGAAGAGTACTCTTCTGACCTGGCCGGCTCGGAAGAATAATTTCATATAGCCAACTTGGTACATCTCAGGCAAAATGTTGAATTGATGAAGAATGGCAACTGAAACACTGAGTGAATCCTGAGAAGCCTCATCATCCAAAAGAAGGAAACCATATCTGCAGAAGGATAACCAAAACCATCAAACATGAAAAAGACCGACGAAAAATGAAAAACAAAGATGATAGGCAGATGAGAATTGTTACAAGTTCGGTGTGCATCGAACCAACAAAATTACCTCCTTGCAAATTTTTGGTGAGACATTCTGGTAGGAAAGCCAGACCTGGAAATTCGAACAACTTCTAGGACTCCACAACATCTTAACTGCTGCAGTACAAGACCTTGCTCGTATTTTCCAGGAGACTGGAAATTATTGGGCTTAATACAACGTATGAAGTGTGGAGTGGTGCTCTCAAGGCGTTTCATTAATTGAAAAAGTTGACCCTGTGAATAAGGTATGAGCACATTATATTATCTGAATTGGATGAATCTAGTCATAAGTACTCAGATCACCAATCTCTATGCACAAAGCAACTCTAATTACTCGTACTTAGAAGTCAAAACACCCTTCTTTCCATGTCACATTGTCCAATTTTTCCTTATAATTAGTACAAATCATATTAAGAAGAAATGAATAATACAGATTTTAACAGAGAATAACAGAGCATAAAACACAGCTGAACAGGGAAACAAAAATGGAATAGCTTTAGTTATAGTTTACTTCAATGATGGCTCGGTTTTTACTCCTGAAAGTTTTATTGAAGAAGAGCTTTTTGCTAAACATATAGAAGTGTAGATTATATTTCGAAGCCAATACACAAAAGCCAATGGCATACCATACACAGGAGCCCACCATGACTAGATGCAGCTTCCAGTCAAAATCCAAGCTGATGAAATTTTCAAGAACCGGTCAATTGCATACCTTAAATTTCGTTGCAACACTCAGCTTCTGAGATTCTGCACCACCTGCTTTAAACAGGGGGCCAGTGACGTTCTTCTCAGATTGAGTCAACATATTTGACGCAAATATCTGAGGTAGTTGACAAGAGCATGAAGAAAGAAGCTGGATGGAGTCCAAGTGTAGCAAATCTCTGTTTTTCTCTAGGAATCCTGTGGTTTCATATGTAACCTGAGATTTGAAGAAGAAGAAAAAGAATGAATCTATTAGCTGGTCAGCAGCATTCAGAAAAATGAACCGGAGAAAGTTGTTGCCTTCAGAATCTCAAACGCAAAAATAGCCTTGACTGTATCTTTTAAGACTCAATGATCAGACAATTACCTTATTCACTTAATCACCATCATACACCTTAGGTTGTCATAGTTAGAACCAATAACACAAATAACTATATGCCGCAATTAACAGAGTGATCTTGACTAATGCCCGAGGATGATACTTTTTTGACCAGGCATTTCAGTACGTCAACAACAGTGACGAAGCTATCGTCGAGAGAACTGGGTTTGGCCCATGTTCTCATTTAATGCTCATCGTGGTCTAAAGGTAAAATCTTTGGGAACACCAGAAAGAATTAGTTTGTAAGATGTAGAATACCTCCCCAGCATAATGACAGACAGTAAATGCTTTGCCTCTGTCCCCTCTGAAACAGGAATTAGAATGCAGATGCTGCTTCAGTTTATTGGCAAATGTCAAATCCGTCCCATTTGGAAAGGTGGACTCCTCATCTAGAAGGGACAACAAACCTAACGGCTTCTGCATAAAGAATAATAACCACATTTAGGAGAGTTCAGTCGATCCATTTAGTAAGAAGAAAATAGCCCAAGTGAGTATAAATGATCATGCTTTTCAAACAAAAAGGCAATATGAGACGTGACGAGTACTTTTAGACATAGTGCCATGTTGAGAATCAATTACGACACTGTCTTAGCATGAATGAACAACACAGCTTTACTTTTAAGATGGACAATAGCAACTGTTGAGGATTTCTGCTTAGAGTAATGCTAGGCATACTAAGACAAAGACTATTTTACTAAATTGGTTTACTAATTGATGTGGTAGACTATAATTGGACCTTTGAACGAGGGGTTCAAATTCAACATCCAATAAAACTTTGCTATGTCTCATAAGAAACCAATTTAGTAGACGGTTTTTAGTATTACCTAGCATTATTCTTTCTTTTATCATTAAGTGTCGTGAGTATAGCTCTTCCTACCAAAAAAGGAAAAAAAAGCTATGACTGCTCTTCTGCACCCAATATACTGTAATTTACAGTTGATAATTGCACGATAACTTACCAGAAAGTATAGAAATGGCTTATATTATTGCAAATCCCACATAGTTAGATGAAAAAACACATTACAACATACCTTCTCAAAAAGATTAAGGCAATCTTGGTTATCTTCAAAGTCAACTTTCGCCCAGTCAATGCCATCTTGAATATACTCCTGGTAAAGGCAAGACAAAAATATGAATCTGTCGTCAAGAAATTGATGGGCAAGTGCTTACGTTCAGAAGTAAAAGAGGAGCTGTATATTTCAAACTGCTTTAAAGCATACACAAGAAGCATAAGTCAGTGTTCTAATGCATTCCTAAACAAGTATATTTTCTTGAAAAGCTATTACAAACCCCAGAGCTTTTTTGCTATCAAGATGAAATCAGGACTATATGTAAAATATTGGATGTGTGCTGACTGAAGTTAAATAGCACCTAGATGGGCAGTGGAAATTTGTTACCAAACACTTCATGGTAGATTCAGGTAAACATACAATCCATTTTTCCAATTAAAGCAAATGAAGGATTTTTTTTTTCTTACTACAATGGAGATACAATTTACAGAGACTGCAAGTGAAAATATTTACTCTTAGCACTATTGACTGCATTAAAGGACATTGCAAAAGTCTTTGAGACACAAATAAATGCATATGATTAATGATCCTATTTTAGTCATTGTATTTGTTTGGGTTTGTATAGAGAGAGTGAGGCAAAGAGAGTTGTCGAAGAACAGACCATTGAGAAGAATGATCTGTTGGTGTTACCCTAGAAAGGTAACATCTTTCATTAACAAACAAAAATCAAATTACAAAAGCGCCCTTCAATTTATTCCTCTCTCAACAATATTGATGTGGACAATTCAGCATATCAGGTGCTAGTTAACATGATATTTTGAAAGACTGCCAATGATTTCTGTAGCTAGAACCTCGTCATTAAAATAAGAAGGCATAGACGGATGTGTGAAAATTTATAGCTAATTTCAAGTTAGTATATTGCCCAAATTGAGAAAACAAAATATACAACTCACCTCCTGCTCTAACTTGAATAAATGCCGATTGAAATGTTGCTGCAGCCTTTCATTTGCATAATTTATACAAAATTGCTCAAAACTATTTTTCTGCAACAACAAATTATATAGCATAAGAGGCAGAAACACTAAAAAGAACTGCTAATTAATCAAAGAGAAAGTTCAATACATACATCAAACGATTCAAAACCATAGATATCGAGAATACTGATAGATCTCCCAGAACGCCGTTTGCCAACTGCAAGGGACTTGTTAATTTGTTCCACCAGCCAGTCAAACAAACAAGAATAAATTGATTTGGCCAGGGCATCTCTTGTGTCAATAGCCTGAAAGAAGAAAGCCATTACAGAGCAGTGAAAAAGTTCTACCACTCTTAATTCCGGTCACAAAGGGATCTGAAGTTGGAGAGTGAGGGAAACAACAAACTCTAATGATCACAATGATAAGAAAACTGGTCAACTAGACTTTCATTACCTAGTGATCTCTGAAATTGGGTATTGTATTTGTCTGTCTTGCTTTTATTCTTTCTTTTGGACAAACTATAGTGATTGAAGCATGATATTTAAACATTCTTTAAATGATGAAATAAGATACAGAACAATACCCAGGAGTGGTGGAAAGAGTGCTAACTATACATCAACAGATAAGAACATAAGACTCTTCCTAGATCAAAGAATTCACGTGTACTTCACTTAGCAACCATCTATGGGCTTCTCACCTGTGAGAGTCTGAGTTTTTGGACAATTGTATCATTCCCAACTCTCATTTTTCGAGTTGACAGGGCTAAATTGAGTTCTCCACAATTACATCCCATCAGCTTAGCTACAGTACTAAGACCTGTGATATGACATGGAAGAAAGCCAAATCAAATAATCTGTTGGCAAATACTATGAATTTGGACAAATAGAAATTCCGACGTAACCCATGTAACCTAACACTAGAAATGATCATGGCTATGTAGAAGCTGGTGGCAAAAATGCAGATACAGAGAAATTTCATGAAGTTAACATTTGCTTTAATAAGTACAGAATTTAAAATAACGGTTGTTTCCAAAAAAGAAGGTTAAGTCTTACAATACATGAATTTGCTGTATGCTGAAGCAAATCGATGATTACATTGCTAACGTCCTATGCACTTAATCTTCCCATTGAAGTTAATAAAACAGGTTGATTAATTAAAAGGTGTTCAATTCTATTAACTCTTCTTATAATGCAGTCTAAAAAAATCCGACATAAACAACTGGAGATTTCTTACCCTCATCTTCCACAGCCTCCACATGGTTTTCATTGTCAATCACTGTAAATGAGACATTTCCCAGCCACAATACTGCAGCAAGCATTGCAAATACACTCTCTTGGTCTTCCTTGCTTATATGGACAACATCCAGAGCTTCCTGCCTCAGTAGCAGTGACAGTTAGGTTTATGTGACCCACTTCCTACTGTACAAGGTCAATATAACAGCAGAAGGAGTATACAGATGTCTGTGAATGAGAGCAGAAGACATACCATAACAATGCGGAACTGTTCAGCATCATCAACTTCAGGGATCGAAAAGCAGTTGCTCTGCCTCAAATAGTTATATTCATCGACACTTCTAAGATTTAATTTTTCTATGCCACAAGAATAAAAAAGCAAATTATCAGATCAATTCCCAGTGTAAACCTATATAATATTAAGGCGTCAGCATCGCTATATGAGTTTTTGCTATGCCACAAATTGCCGGGAGACCAGAACTGCTTTGAAATACCAAAATGTACTATAACATATAATTCTTAGGTCCGGGAGAGGACAAGAAAGAGGCACAACATGGGCTATGTATTACGGTCAGTATGATTAATTTTGTCTTTTGGGATAGCGTCTTAGATGAATTGCCTCAGCTTCTCTTCCTGAAGAGTCAATTCCCCAAACATTTTTCAAGATGAAAATATTAACACTCTAAGAATACGAGTAACTAGATCCCCATTACTGTCATAGTATATACTATAAATCAGCCTCATATTTCGACAATAGATTGATTTCAGGCAAACATGATGGAAGCTAATCAACAAGTGGGTCAAATTCGCCAAGAAAAGGACATTTCAGACAATCCTTCTAAAGGCTTCGGCTGTTTTGGAGGAAAAGTAACAGGACAACTTTCTATATTCCAAATAGCCATTTTGCAAAAAGTGGGGGTTATTGGCATTTCACTTGAATTTTTTAAATACACATCCAGCAAGTCTTGTTGTAATGTCATTCTAGAGCTTCTGGACTCTTTTTCCTGTAAATGGTCTTGTATATATAGCAAAAATCAAGTTTCTTCAGAACAAGAGATTGAGAAAATGGAGATGTCAAGTATGGTATATCTCAGTCCATTTGTGCAGTAGGCAAGGGTGCTTTCTAGAGTATTCTCTTCTAAGGTGGACATGGTAACATAGCATGCCTGTACTCTTTTGTGGATCAAGTAATATCAAACTTTTTACCAGTGAGAGAGTGGTAAAGTTCCTGTTTCTGCATTTTGGCAATGCTGATCCATCAGTATCCTAGAATATGCTACATGAAGGATTCAAACAAAATTTATACCTCTCAGGGCGAGAGAAGCTCCAGCACAGAGCTGATAGAAAATGTGGTAAGACCTTTCTCCTTCTGCACATTGGACTACTCTAGACTGTTCATAGAATGAGTATTCAATCAAAACAAAATACTGGCAGCACTCCAATTACAAACAGCTGAGCGAAAAAAATACCTTCTCAAGTAGAACTGCATCATAACAGAACAAAAACAAGAAAGAGAAACAAAACATTAGTTGGGTGCGACCTATAGAAAGTCTAAAGGAAACAGAAATGAAAACAAATAGAATCATCTTACAGGTCTGAATCTTGGCTCCAGAGATTTTTCCAGTTTCACTGAACTGTATTTCAATCAACTTCCCCTGTCACATGAATAACTCAAGTTAACCCAACATGAAATGCGAAAGATCTCCTCTAAAGAATGTGAAACTGCTTCCAAGCATGTCAAACATAAGGAGGCCAGAAAGCTTACAAAGCGGCTTGAGTTGTCATTTCTTAAGGTTTTTGCATTACCAAAGGCTTCCAATATTGGATTAGTCTTCAGTATTTCATATTCAATTCCACTCCCACCACCAAGGGAAGCCAAATATTGCATTGCTATCTTTGCAGTCTCAGTTTTGCCCGCTCCACTTTCACCGCTGGAGGAATAAAGAGATGAAACCATAACTACAGGATTCAACAAATGACATAAGCACAATGACTGATATCTGAAAGGCCTAGTATTAAGCTGTTCCACAGTAGGTAATGCACTCAGATTTCCAAAGGGATCTTAATTTCATAGTCAAGGTACTCTCTCACTCTTTCGCTATACAGCCTACGCTCTGACTGCCTCAATATTATGCAGTGCGCTCATTCTGCCATTGTTTCTAGTGCGCGTTCAATAATCTTGGACATGAAGAGACAGACCAACAGACCACAAATGCACAATCCCCTCTCAGATGAAAACAGCATTAATACTTCAATAAGGACTATACATCCTAAGGTCCTTGGCAAATATATTTGAGTTAGTTAACATCAAACCACAATGTCAACTAGTATTTAGAGTGGTAAGTTCTCAGTTGCCAGAACAGTAAAAAAGAAACTCTTCTTATTTCTCATAAAAGAGAAAAACAAATCCACTCTGTCCTACTCTAGTTTATAGTTTAACAGTATGGAACTATGACTTTTATAGGTAATAAAGCATGTAAAAAATTCAAGTACATCAGAAATGCACAAGGAAAGAATAAAAAGCAAAAAAAATCAAAAGAAATCAAAAGAAAACATCACAAAACCATGCGAAGTCAAACAAGATGTCCACAGCCAAATAAAAGAGCACAATACAAAAGCAACTGAAGATTCTAAACCCTCAAACAATTTCTTGTTGTGTTCCTTCCAAGTGCACTTAATGAGACAAAGTGGTGCAGCACTCCAAGACTTCTAACAGATTGAGCCACTTCCATAAGCATTATAACGGCCTAATACCGAAAAAAACCCCAAACTTTAGGTGTCGGGACAATTATATCCAAAACTTTTTTTTGTATCGTAAAAAACCCTCAACTGCCAGGCCAATACCTAAAAAAACCTCAAACTTTAGGTGTTGTCCAAATTATATCCAAAACATTTGTCTCATAAAAAACCCCAAACTTTTATTTTTGTCCCGTAAAAAACCCTAAACTTTTGTTTTTGTCCCAAATTTACCACTAGTATCTTTCCGTCTGAAACGGTCATTAGTGAACCTATGTGAAATGCCACATCATTAATGAAATTGTCTTCAGCAAGCTGACATTGACAAATAATTTCCATAATGATGTCTTCTTGGATGAGCAATTGGAGTTTGGCTTTTCAATTATTCTCACTTTTCTTCGTATCATCTTGTCTCTCTTCTATCTCGCTCGAATTTTCTGTGGCGCTCACTTCTTTATCTCTCGCGCTTGGAGAGCTCGTGGTCGAGATGCTCGAACATCTCTTGGTTGAGAAATTTTGAAATTTGTTGATTAGAGATTTCATATATTGGATAAGACAATGGTTCTTTTATAAATTGTTCTTACTTTGACTTGCACAAGAGATAGAGGACTCTGAGCGTGAGAGATGGAGGAGTGAGCACCGTGAATGATTTGAGTGAGATGAAAGGGAGACAAGACGATACGAAGAAAAGTGAGAGCAATTGAAAAGCCAAACTCTAATTGCTCATCCAAGAAGATGTCGTTTTGTGGACTATTTGTCCTTGTCAGCTTGCTGAAGATAATTTCATTAATGACGTGGCATTCCACGTAGGTTCACTAACGACCATTTTGGACAGAAAGTTAACTGTGGCAAATTTGGGACAAAAACAAAAGTTGGGGGTTTTTTACGAGACAAAAAAAAGTTTTGGATATAATTGGGACAACACCTAAAGTTTGAGGTTTTTTTGGGTATTGGGCCCATTATAACAGGTAAAAAACTGGATGGCGTGACTTGGCATAACCCATGCCACCATAGATGAGCTAAGAAAATGATTTTAAAGCTTAAGAGCAATGTCACAAGATGATCAACAAGTTACCCCAAATGCTTATGCATGCAACACCAATCCTTGACAACAAAAAGTACAAAGGCGGGTGCTCGACCAAAGTACGGTCATTATTAACCAAAAGGTTGTCACAAGAAACCAATACCTAAGATATCTAGGATGAGATAATCACCATAAATCAACATATCACATAATAAAATAAGTTGAAGAATCTAAAAGAAAGAAGCAAAACAAAGGTTCCCCAAATTCATCCCAATAAGCTGCAATGGCATGATTGGTATCTCGATGCGTAGTATTCGAGTCTATTAGACACTGTAAATCAAAGAAAAGTGAAAGGAAGACGATGCTATAATGCTAACCTTATGATGATGGACTGGTTAACTTCATCTGAAAGAAAGAAACCTCATATAAGAACTTGTGCACAACTGCCAGAGGTGGTATTCAAATAAGAAATTGACTAAAATCGAAAAACACCTCGTATCATTTCCCTTATTGCTGTATCTGTGATAGCATAGACATGAGGACTCTCCATGCGCTTATTCTTATATGCCTCAATGTAATTATTGCTGTATAAAGGAACTTTCTTGAAGGGATTTATCGCTACCAACACTGGCCCTGCTTTGGTCTTAAATATATAATTTTACAGGGAAAATGGAGTCAGCGAGAAAAGAATCCTCTAAAATAAAACTGGAAATTATAACATCAGAAGATACTTACATAGATCATGTCTTGATTATACCGATACTGAAGATTGTACAATACCGAGGGTTCATTCAAATAACTTAACTGCATGAGATCGTCCACTCCATCCAGGATATCGGGATTTGCTGGAAGCAAACTTTCCTCTTTTACATTAAAAACCTACACTTCGGATGCAACTTAACCATAAATAAATAAACATCTCTTCAAATACTAATGCAGTGGTTTAGAGTTTCCTTAGTGACTCACTTTCCCCTCAGGAAGTGAAACTACGGTCTCCACCCCTGAAGTTGATATTATCTTCACCAGCTCCCAATCCCCATTCGGAGTTTGAAACCAAGATTGAAGTTTCTGGAACAAACGAATTTACAAAGTAATTGTGATTAATTAAATAACGCGTAATTTTTATTATCACTCAACCTCTTCCTGAGTTACCAAGTCAACAAAACAACACCTCAATAGCTTAAGAAAGGCAGTTGCATCTTCTAAACACAAGGCCGAGGGAAAGGATGATTGAAAACGAGCTTTAGTATGTTATCTGATCCGCACTTTATATACAGCTTTCTACAACAATTGTTAGGAAAATGAATAAAGATGAACTTCCCTGCAAATACTAATAGAGTTCTTACAGCACAGACAAATGAGGGCATGCACATAAACAAAACCTTAGAATTATTCTTTTCTGAGGGAAGGGGAATATGCTGAACTATGATTCCCAATGCAACAGTTTCAACAGCAAGATTGTTTACTAATCACATCCAAGATTCAAAAGTAGTTCATATTCACAGTAGAAGTAAAGCTGATATTATTTAGTACACAAGAATAAATCATGGAAAAGTACCATGTAATTGTATCATATGCTTGCTAACTAAACAGAAATCAAGATAAAGAAAGACAAAAAAAAAAAAAAACAAGAAGCCAATAGCTAAAAGTTTTACAAAAATCTACTCGAAATGCAGGACATTCTGTCAAAAGTGACAGTTGAGAAAATAACTAACTTCACCCATTAAAGTATTCTTTTTTTCCGGGTTAAAGTTCAAATCTGGCGGAAAGCAGCAAAATTAAAGCCAGAAGCAAATAGGTACCTTCTTGGAGGCATAAGGAGTCATGTCACCCCATATCCTGTCACTACGAGAAGTCGAGGTTGAGGGCAAGGGCAAAGCCACTGCCTCAGAGTTTTCATCACCAATAGATGGCCTTTCTTCACCTGACACAAGATTTCCACCATAGGGAGAATCCTCATTGGCTAGATCCACATTGGAATTACTCCTTTCAGCACCTTCAGCTACCCCGTCCCCAACAGTCCCATTTCCTAGGGTACGGGATGACATCGCATCACCGCTACCCAGCCGGAAATTCTCACTCATTGGAAGGCAATCAGATGCTTGCGTATCCATGAACCTAAGCTGTCCAGGCAAGGGTTTGATTGCCTGAAGGGAAGGCGAGACTCGGGACCTCCCTGACATTTTTCACTTGATCTTTGTCCAGAACCGCCCACAAGCTGATGCAGAGGATAAAGACTGAAATCAGAAAGCCCGCTTTACACCATGACATTTGAACAAACTTTAAAAAGGACCCACTCGATGGCTTATCAATTTGGTAATGGTGGGGACCATAATTCGACAGAGAGAGCTGAATGCTCTTCAGCCTAAAGCTCCAAGAGACCTTGAAAGCAAAACAACCGAAATGCCGGACTCGCTAACTAATTGAGCATCCCTTAACGGTTCACATGAGAATTCAAGTCCCCAGATCAACCAACGCTCGAATTCTCCACATGGACCGAACTACAGCAGCTCAATGCAAGCTTCCGATTAACATCAGTAAGACGAGAACGAGATGTCAAAAACAGTATCACGCAAAACTCCCCGTTCTTTACTTGCATTTTTTCCACGCCGAACGAGCACCGTACGGGCACAACCCACTGCGGCAACGAATCTCAACCCGATCTGCCAGCGCAACGGATCACTGACAGCTCGTGCTCAAACCAGAATCAGCAATGCAAACGGGAAAAGAGAAAAAGAACGAAGAAGAAAAAGGAGGAACGAGAAAATGCGAAAGCTCTTCGCGTACCTTCCGAGAAACTGACCACGCTCGCCGAGAGGCAACACTCGGCGCGCTACGCAGCTTCGATCTGTCCCCCGAAACCACCTCCGGATGATCTAATCACTCCACACTGAGCTGGGCCAGAAGAACAAGTCGACCGACAGACGAAGAAGACGGCCGACCGAGAACCCGCGCGAGCCGGGAGAATCTCCGACGAGCGGCCGCTGACGAGAGAGAGGCGGAGCGCTTGGCTCCTCGGAAAACCAGAGAGAGGATGTTCGAGAAGACGAGATCGTATCGTCCGGAATGGGGGAAAATCCGAGCCGTGTGGAGAAGAAGAACCAGGCCTTTCTGCTCCTGTGCTTGTGCTTCTTCTTTTTTCCTTCCTCCTTTTCTTCTTTTTTCTCCAATTTTCTCTGCTTCTTTTTCGAATTTAAATCTAATTTAATTTTAAATGCAGTTCTCTGACAATTTTCCTTTTCTTTTTTCTTTTTTTTTTCGTGGTCGGGGGGTGGACCAACCGAATTCAAAAGTTTCTTTAACGTATCGGTATCGCCATCTTTTGGCGGTATGACGGTTTTGGCCCTGCCTTTCCTGGGAAATCACGGCGGGAGTCTTTCCAAATATGCAGGGAGTAATTTGTGCACCATAAATGAGTACATAAGTACGTAATCAGAAAAAATAATAATAATAATAATAAATAAGAGCATAAATACAGAGATTTTCTTTTTTGTCGGAGATAAATACAGAAATATATACGTACACTTATATCCCCATGAAATCTTACCCTGCAATGGTTCAAATCCCACCGTTGGAAGATAGCTTGATTCTATTTAATTATTTCTACTTTTTTTTTATTGTGAACTTCTCGACAAGTAAACCAAATAAAGTTACGATTAACCTCTTCTATTCTCAAACAAAAAAAAAAAAAACCTCTTTTATTCATTTTCCTAAGCAACTCATCAATCCATGCAGATTCGAATTTGATTTACCAAATAAATTTGGAAGACAAAGTTGTGACTTTAGTTGACGTAATGCTTGATATTTGATATCAATATTGATTGGGTTATTTTTTCTAGTAACAAAAATCAAAAACTCGTTTAATATGAATTATTAATTTTTTTAAAAAAGAGGAAAATCGTATCTTTTCCAAAAATTGCATTTGCGATAAAATATATGCAATCTATAATTAATGCGTAGAGAGCTAGCATGCTTAATCATATCAAGCTGCGTCAGTGCGATTAATTATTTTCAAATATCTTGATCTTATCGATTCTTTAAGAACAGAAAGAATATCTTCATATGTCAATCGAAATTAATGTGGGTTTGGAATAGGTCGTGATTGCTTGATGTGTTTTGGTTTGAACTCGTAGATAATGCTTATCTCACCAATCAAAGCTCATAATCTCGCACGCGCAAGGGAAAAGGAAGGAAGAAGATCGTGATTAATGATTGCGCGGGCGGAAAAAGAGGAAAAGGGCGTTTTCGTCAATTCACACTATGCCGATACGAAAGAGAATGTGAGCGTGACGCAAGTGAGATGCCAAACTTGGTCGCCTGAAATTTTGTGGAGGGAGAGGGAGTCCGAGTCGAAAAATGTTGCGGACGTGGCGGAACTCGGTCCGTCGAATCGGCATTGTCGATCTTGTGGTCAATCCACGGAGCGCACGTGGAGACAAGACCATGTGATTACAGCACTCTAGTGAAGCCGGCAAACCGCGAAGCGTGAGCGCGCCATTCCAGTTGCTGTCGCGATCGTGACCGGTTGGACCGAAGAATCGTCTGCTTCGCACCCACGGCGACTCGTCCGTGGACAACCAACCACGGAGCATTATTCTCTCGGCTCCGCTATCTCATGAATCCACGTGTCGTGCTAGAGTCGCTGCACGTGCGGATTCTTGCGCTAAAACGAAGCCGTTTGGGAGTAGCGTTTTTTGGAATTTATGACTCACTTCGATTTTGAATTAGAATTGGGATGGACATGATTGCGTTCGCTAATTCTAAAAACATCCATAACAATTAGTTTCAATAATGCCTAGACACCTTTATGGAGTTGAGCTGAAACCTTCGAGTGGTGGCTTCTATGGCACCGGCATACTAGAAATATGATATCCACTTTGACCTCGATCAAATCAAAATTAACGAGATTTCAAGACTCTAAATAAAATATGCGGAAGTTATGGCTCCACGAGGTTATTACAAAGGGCCAAGTAGTTCTCCACTACAAAGATCGTGGAAGAATCAAAAGACACTCTCTACCTAGGACCAAAATAGATCGTTCCACCCTTGCAAGAAACTCAACCCTCGCCCATTCATTTATCTAGTCGGATAAGGGCTTCCTTTCGAGCAATTTTCTCTCGGATGTGTTGGGTGGTCTTGGGCATCTGTTACCTTAAAAGCTAACTCTTTGGTGGGGTCATGGCGACAGGTCAGTTCATATCAAAGACCAAAATTTATCAGCAGAAACTAAACCTTTACACAATTACATAGTAAGCTCAAGCTCTGTTCTATTATCCATGTAAACTACAAAGGAGAGATCAGATGAACTTGCAACATCATCATTTGTTCCAGATTTCCTTTTCTTTTCTTTTCCTAAATTTGTACGACCAAGAAAAGGTGTCCCCCCACCCCAACAGAAATCCAAAACCTGAAAGGAAATGTTGGGTATTCCAACCAAATTAGATATAATTGCACCAAAGGATAAACTTCAACTAAACGACCACACATTATAAAACGACGGGGACTAATCATGCGAATTGATGGATCCATTCGAACCTCTATAATGACTCCTCATCTAAAGCCTCTCTCTTCCCACGACATGATATGTCTAGCAAAATTAGGGACCGTGCATTTTCCTTGTTTTCTCAGAAACCAAAGAGTCCAAAAAATAAAATAAAAATGGAAGACGGTCAAAATTAAATTCGACCTAGAGAATTCACGCTTGTCAATTATGAGTTGGAACGTTTCGTTGGATAATTTACACTGGCGAGACTTGATCTTTAGCGTTTTGGTGTATGTTCAATCGATTAGTTTTATCAATAAAAAAATGGAAATAAAAATTGGATCGTCTCTTGTATAGTCGCCGCCCTTGAATGATTGAACTTTTCTTTTTCTTTTTCTTGTTTTTCATTTTTATTTTCATTTTCATTTTTTGCTATGAGAATAAATGAAGTTTCGTTATCAATTGGTCAAACGTGTTATGACAATTTAAGGACAAATGGGTCCAACCATGAGAGATTTGGAGGAAGCTTTTTCCCTTTCTCTTTCTGGGGCTCGCCCCTTTGGAAACAAGCTGGATATGAGCGTGTCGTCCTCATCAAATCAAAACCTATGGATTGCCCTTTCTACAACTCAGGGGACACAATCGTAATTAGCCAATTACCGGAAGGAGGACCGGCACCGGCACCGGCACCACCACCAAGTTCCCTAAAGCAGGAATCGAGCCCACAACCATCGATTCTGGACCCGAAACCGTAAGGCCAAGCTCGGAATGGTTAGCGATATATAAGGGGAAAAAGGAAAGGAAACGAGAGAAACTCGCGGGCAGCCGGCTTGGAAAATCAAAAGGGCAAAAAAAAAAAAACCATACAATGACAAGATTTGAATGCCAAACATTGATGAGCAAAGACACCAAATTTAATGAGACCATCATACGTAGCATGTATAGATAAACAGCGAAGACAATTATATATCTCACTCAATTTTATTTTTATTATGCATTTGATAAATTCGTATATATTTCCTTTTCTTTTTTAAGGTGAAAGGAGACAAAACACATGATGATGGTTTCCCGACGTTGCTTTTGCTTGCAGCTTCGCTCCCACTCAGGCTGTTCTCTATTCCGCACACGGAGAAAAAGGTTTAATTTGAGTTCGTTTTTGGCGCCTCGCGCTTCCAATTTTCACACTTCAAAGATGAAGAACTTGGTCTGTCTGATTTCTCCGTGCCACGCAGCATCTAAAAGTGAAAGTTTGATTCCAGGCTTTAAATTGTGAAAGTTAAAAAGCCCGAAAGTCGAAATCCTAAAAGCGAAAATCATTCCGAAGAAACGCTTGCAACGCTTCCCGGGTGGTGACGTAGAAGAACCGGAAACTGACCGGACTGCGTTTCGCTCAGGCAAAGCCTGGAAACATTATATGTGACGGAAAAATCGTTTGAGTGGTGTAAAACGAATAATCGCATTTTGAGGAAACGCTTGGTAATGACATGAATAATTTGCTTTTGATTGCAAAAGGGCATGATGTCCTCGCCCATATCAGTGACGAGTGGCGTAACGAGACGTGAGATACTTCGTTTCTATCCCGAACACAAAGCGAAATCGAATCATCAATTGAGAGGCTTCGAGGAACTGTCCTGGTCAAGATGATGATGACAACACAGAGGTCCAGATCTTGGTAGAGAGAGAGAGAGAGAGAGAGAGATAGATAGTTAGTTAGTTTGGATAGCACAGGGTGTTGCATTAGATTGCAACTAGAAAAATTAAATGCTGGGGGCAGATACAAAGGAGGAGTCAGCTGGAGAGGTACATGTGAATGTGAATGTGAATGTGAAGGTGAAGGTGAAGGTGAAGGTGCAGTTCCAATGGCAATGGCACATGAAAGCAACAGCAAAAAGAGAGATGGTGATGGTAGTCTGGTAGACCCAACCCCCACCGTCAATTATTAAAGCTTTCTTCACTCATGATCACTTCAATCCTCATTGCCTTTTCCTTTTTTGGGGATTTCAATCTCATTGAAGCCTCACACATGGTCCTTAGTCATTTTCCATCTCCAGTTCATCCATGTACGTTCGAGTTAACTCGCGATTAACAACATTCGCCTTCCGATGATCACGAATCGAGATTCGCCCTCATCGATTAGTACAGAACAAGTTTTAGTCGCTATCTCATAATGCTGACATGCTAGTCCATTCAGACATATAACACCACGAGAAAGTACAATGGCAACTCTTCTTTGTGCGAAGTACATGCTTTTGCATCTTGTCAATGCATTGTATGCAAATTGAGATTTTTAATGTGTCTATCCTAGTTATGTACTGAAAAATGCCACCCCTGGATCTTTTTTTTCCTGCATTAAGGATCCATTGATTTGAAAGAAAAATTGTTATTGGGAAATTGTTTTTTTGCTTTCTGGTATTTGGATAATGGAAAACTAATTAATCTATGAAATATGTTTTCCATGGACCGAAAATAATAAGTTTAGATTAGGGAAAAACGAGTTCCCCTTTTGACAAAAAGACGATCAATTATCTAAAAAAGAAATTAACTATTTTACTCGAAAATTATTTCTATAAAAAATATTTTCCTTTAAAGCAACCTAATTTTATAAAAAGCTTGAGAGAGGCCACTTGGAAGAAAGTCAAAAAGAAGAGTAGTGGGATTTCATGGGCACCCAACCCCACAGCTTCTGACCTAAAGCTTGTGAGCTAAAAAAGGAGTTGGTTTTAGGTTTAATGCCTTTTCAGTGATGGCCTTGTCCACAACATGTGTTGCATTATTGATCTCCAACTGACCCCCCCAACCAAATTAACTAATTTTAAGTTGGGCCTGCTCCTGCATACTAATGAATAGAATTGAATACATCACCATGACTTGGCCACAGTGAGTGATAATTTCTATGTGTTGACTCTCTCAAAGTATTCTATTCTTGTCCCAACGTTTTATGTCTCATTCCTAAGCAAGAGAGGCAATCACTTTGTAAATGATTACCCTGATTTTGAACAAAGATCCAGAGAACGTGTCTATTCTGGATCCCTAGCCTTGTTTGCTGTTAATCGCCCTTTTTCTACAATGGGATCTTTCCTCAAGGCTGACCCATGACCCCATTGATTAATTGTAGAGATTTTGGTTAGCTATGCTTGTTCTTTTCTACATGGGTGTATCCTCCATGACAAAACGGTGCATGCGACGGTACGAACATGGTGCACATGTCCAAGGCCTTTTGGAGCCGGCGTGCTGGGTTATGTGCCGAGACTTTTGGAGCCGGCGTGTTGGGCTTTGCACGCGAGCTTTGCTCTCTTGCTATTGTCTTGTCGGGTATAATAAAAATAAAACAAGAATAACGCGACAATACTAGTAAGCAAGAATCTGCTGGGTTCTTGGAAAGGAGTTGCCAAGAGCCTTTACTTCTCTGAACTTCGCGTTCATAATGCATGCCAAATCTCGATCAGTATTGCACAAATCCTGGTAAAACGACATGTCGGTATCATCTCCAGAGAAACTCTTCCTTTTGCGATCGATCTTTATACTTCACTATGCTACTATACCGCATCATCTTAATGAACGGGCCCATGACTAACTTTATCAGGTCTGGCTATAAGCATTAACCAAAAACAAGCACACTCAAATGCAGAACAGTGAAATGGGGCGTCGAGTTTCTGACTTCTAATCTCTGCCTCACCTATGATCGCGAATTGGTACATCACAGTCACTAGTGTGTTCATCAGCTATACAAAATTATGCATTGAGAAATCAAGAGCATCTAAATTTTCTACTAAAAGAGAGGAAAATGTGGAGGTGGGGAATAAGAGTTTGACTAAATCCTGTTCTCTGTCCATAAAAAGAAAAACTCATCCATGATCTACATCTATATCCCGCAAGACTACAAAAACAGCAGCTTCTTGAATTTGAAGCATATCATGCAACGGGAATCTTGGGTTCGCCTAAATTAACAAAGGCCTCTGCACGGATAATCCGGGCTGTCGCGACATGCCAAGACACAAGGTGATTCATGAATGCAGTAACATATTTCCCTCGATCATTCTGTACGGCAGAATCCAGGATCAGTACACACATATGTCAATGATGATAAAAGACACTGAGAAAGGTTTAGTACCTTGTAATCTTGGTAATAAGCATGCTGCAAAGGAAAAAAAGGGACTTAGGAAAATCAATATCTATAGACACACACACACACAACATATACGAGAGAGAGAGAGAGAGAGAGAGAGAGAGAGAGTGCTTACTTCCCATGTATCCAAGCTGATTAAGGGCTGCAGGAGGATAGGATGCAGATTAACATCTAAGAAGAAGAATGTCTCAGAAAACACATGGGAAATGCTGACTTACAATGTCGTCCCATGCAGTCGGGTTAACAGCATTTGATGTCTTCACTACTTCAAGTCGCTTTTCTCGTCTCTTCACTGAACAGAAAAGAAAATGAATAACTATAATATCACCAGAAAATTACAACCCGTCAACTTTTATGCTTCGGTGACAGTTTCAAACTCTTAAGACCACAACCTTCTGAAAAAGGTAAATCAACAATCATCTTTTCAGAATGCACTTTGGTAAATTTGGTATTGATGTGCTCGACGGCATTATAAAGTCACTACTCTGTAATCAAAATTGGATTTTGGAGTAAGAGAATGGTTGACTTCTTGGTTGTTATTGGCACTGCAGTAATATTACTAGATGGATGTTAAACCAACAATCAAACGAGCATCAAATGGGAAAAGAAGCAGGCTTTCTTTTAGAAATTAACTTACAGACAAGCCAAACCCAGCCTGATCCAAACAGTGACAGAGCAGCTTCAATGAACTTCTCCTTGAAATTGGTAAATGAACCAAAGTCCTTTTCAATCTGCTGAAGAAGACCCAGTTCTGGCATGCCTCCACCTCCAGGTTGCATTGATTCCCAAAAAAAGTCGTGATTCCAAACCTGAAAATTTTTATTTAAATTGGAGTCCGCAAAATATTCAATGCACCATGCATCAGCATGCAATAACATCCTAAGGTATGGTGAAATGCTCATATTGCACATAAGACGAGCAAAACTTGGATTCTTCTCTGTATAACAGTAACATGCTAAACTTTGTGTAGCATGTTAAAAGTGCTGGGCTAGAATTAGATGTTGACTGTCAGCAATTGGTTAGGTTTGGATATTTCTTCCTGTATTTACACCGATATCCATACAAGCAATGCTTGCATCAAGCAAGGCGGTCCTAATTAACATTTCCATGACTCTGCCCAAGGCTCTAGCAGTTTGAGCCCTTTTGGGTACAAAGCCTGGCCCTAAAAGCAAAGAGGCAAGGTAGAAGGTTTGTCTAAATGATGACTACAAAGTTGCTAAGCTGCAATCTTGTCTAGGTGCATCACAATTTGGAGCTAGTACGGAAGATTCAGGTATCTCACTAAGATTATAAATAGCTTTTTTCTGGTATATGTAATTGGTCTCATGCCCACACACATACTACCAACAACGCGCTTTTAGCTGCGATTGTTTGGCCTAAAAGAGGCTCTCCACGAAATGATTATAGCAAATGTTCGCTAGAAATGCTAATCAGTAGTCGAATACTACTTTAATAGTTTCCATCCACGTAATTCTTATTTATCTGCTCAAAATGAATTGGACAAATGAAAAGTTCTCTCTTATAGTCCGGAAAGTTCTTCACAAGCACATGCATGTGCATTACCTGAATGTCAGATATAAGATGAATACATGAAACCCTTATCCTTTGAACTACTAAGATGCACATGACATTTCTTAGCCCATGAACCAATCACTCAGGGTCAGGCGACAAGCTATGCATAAGAACATGTTAGATCGTCATGCTTGCTCACATTTTTGGTGAACCCTTGCTTGAAATTTGAAAGAGCCATGGACTGCTATCGAACAAAATCTATGCCATACCAAAAAGGCCAACTATGCGAGATGTTAAGCAGCTGAAATCCCCAAGTACTTTAACAAGGTCCACTGAAATTCAAAGCTCTCTTTTTGTATGATAAGCACTATAATTTAGCATACCAGGTTTCTTTCATTATATCCCTCGTAAACAGCAATTGGAAAACGAACTAAAGGATGTGCGAGTACAGCAAAAGGGCCAATCGACGAAGCATCACAAACTGAATGTGCTCATGGCTGCTCTGAGAGAAAGGTTTATGTTCAAATTTCCTGAGAAAACAGCTTTCATCAGCTGCATAAGCTGTGGAGATAATTACACAGCCAAAGTTGTCCCAGTGGAGAACGAAAAAGCAAGTTCCCTAAGAGGAATACAGGCCATACAGCACAATTAGTAAGCGAACTTGCTGAAGAAAAGAGGACATGCCTGTGCAGCATTATTGAACTCGGGTAGCGGGTTTCCATTGTTGTAAGTTACTTTGACAAGTTCGTCAAGAGTGTAGCCATATAATATATTATTCTTCTCAAGTTGTTTGTTCAAGCCTTCTACATAACCATGATGATGTTCTCCCCAGTGTGTTTCCAGAAGCCTCTTGCTCATGTATGGTTCAAGAGCATCCTACATATTCGGACACAGTTACTAGTAAGAATAGTGAAACTTCAAATGTCAGAATGCAAATGTTCCAGCGTTGAAATAACTGGCATCGAAAATTTCAAGAGTGGTGAAAACTCCAAGTTACTGGAGTAGGTTTTTTCATCAATAGACCTCGGACAATTAAGTAAAGAACTACTCATAATTCTAGATAGATGACGAGATAGTTTCTTCTTTTCCATTATTGGTAAGAAAGCCTAACTTTTTACATTATCGATCAGAAACCCTAATTTTATTATGGTTTGCCGGCAAAGTGTTAAACTTAATTCCTCTAATGATTTTTCGCAACACCTGTATCACATGCTTGTGAAATCGAGCGGATGCCAGCTACATATTGGAGTCTTGAACAAGCTTGGATCATGGCATAAAGCCGCTCCATGGCTTAAGCCAAACATCAATTATAAGAGTGGGCCATTTTAGAACTTCATTTGTCATGGATGTTCGTCGGAGGAAACTTCATACAGTTGAAGTAACTTTGAAACTCAATTGGCAGAACCTCGACTTTATGCCACTATGTTTATCTCAAGTTCGAGTGATAAGCATCAGTGACAGAAATAAACCTAGCTTAGCTGAAATAATTATGCTGGCCATGGCAATGATAAACACACGCACAATTATCAGTGTCTGTCTTACTCTTTTTGGATAACATTGTTTGATTGAAAACCTGTACAGAAAAATTATCAACTATCAACTTACAAGCTTATATGGAGGACTCTTCAACCCATAGAAAGCAAGAACTTTTGAAGCTTTGCGTGAGCGAAAATAGGGTCCTCTCTGCTGCTTTAAAACAATAATTCGACTAAGATGTAAGCATTAAATGAGAAAGCATATGGAGAACACTGGTAGAAATCATTGTAGAACAGTAACACAATTCTGACAATGGAATTGGTGAAAAATGGATAAATAAACATCTTTTCCTGAACTCAATCATTTGTATGGTGATGCCGATCCCATTCTTGCATCACAAGAAGTAAATGGACCTTTCCTGTCACTTTGGCATAACATTTCTCCAATGCATCACACTTCTAAAGTATTGTCACAGGTGATTAGAGGAAGCTTATTGATGACAAAAATTTAATCAAACTTGAACGTATTTTTTCATATTTATGCTCAAAGCACCGCTCACAAGAAAAGCGAATAATATTAGATCCAGAAACACCAAAAGCACAAGAAATGCCAGTTCTGCAACCTAGAACTAACAGAGACTCTCTTCAAATACTGCGTATCTACCTAGAGATATGCCCGTTATCACTTGAATCGCGTCTAAACCCAAACCAAATCCCGAAATCTTCACTCTGTCTAGATTGAGCCTAGCCTAAACCCTCATCAAGGTCACACACACCATCAGTATGTAAGCAAGATAAATGGGCAAAAAGATGCAGGAGCCATTTTCAGATTCCTTCAACAATTGCAACATTATGTTGCTATTCCACTATGATAGACAACAGGAAGAAAAGAAGATGGCAATCAGTCATACGATCAACACCAAAGAGCCAAAAAAATACGGTAAGAGCTAAAAAACTGTACCAGAGCAGGATGCTTGAGGCTGTTCAGGTTCTGAGAGCAGTCATTACTCCATGGGAACTTAGGCTTTGCCAAGCAAGAAGCGTGAAGAGAAAAAGACCCCATCTTTACCAGCCACTTTCCTCAACCTGTTATCAGACAGCCACCATCTGCAACAAGAAAAGGCACCCACTTTGCTGAATGCAAGCGAAAACGACGACACCCAAAAGCACGTAACTCCTCGCTCCAAAGCAACCAATTTCG